>JABJVR010025384.1:0-28089 GCA_025773905.1 Chitala chitala
AACCTGGAGCCCATCCCAGAGCACATAGGGCGCAGGGCAGGGGACACCCAGGGCGGGGCGCCAACCCACCACAGTTCCAGAATTATTTACCCTTTTATTCCAAGTCTGTCCTGCTGAGCTACCTTCTGTTCTCTGTTTAACACAATGTGCTTCCCTGAACAATGTTTCTAACTGTGATGCGCTTCTTTCTGTTCATGGAGCAAGCAGAAAGCCATCCCAGACCACACACACTTGTGGTAGGGTGACACACCACTGTCCACTATGACTAAACACCCTGATGCTGTCACAGAAAGCAACACAGCAGCTGAGAGTGTACAAACACCACGGCAAGCGGGCGATCTTTCCAAAGGTAAGACCATATGGTAGTGAGGTGAATACTCAGTGGACTCTCTCTGTGCCAATTACAGAATTCATTTGTCTGCAGCAAGGCTGGGAGGTATCAAGGGGCAACTGGTTTAAGAAGCTCAGGTCTTCATCTTTGCGGCCAGTGAAAAATCTTGCATATTCATAAAAAAAAATCTGCAGGCACTGGGCATTGTTTTCCTGTGGCCAATTCAGTTAATTAGCAAACTTTGTTTGCACTTCCCAACAACTATGATTTTCTATTTCGAAAGACATGTCCCCCTCGCTGATATAGCAGTACTTGTAAAAATGCCAATTTTTACAAGCTTTTCAGTGCATTACACAATGATTGCATTTTAGTGTTAGGCTGTGCTGTTCCAAAAGAAGTAATTACGATATTGACAGCTTTAGAAGAACAGTGCTCATTAGAGCTGCTGTGTGTGGCACCCTGATACCAAAATGATTTTAGCTCTTTGGAAAGAATGAGGGCAGCTGCAGACCCTTCCCATGATCCAAAACCAAGCTCTACAAAAATGTCAGTCTTCACTATGTACTTTTCCTTACAGTTAAATGCCTAGCATTGTTCAGTGACCAGTATGGAAGATTGGTGTTCACAGTTTAAGATGTATATACAGAACAAAAAATTATAAAAGTGTATAAACCTTAGGAACATTGATAGCAAAGAGCTGGTTTGACCATCTGCCATGTTGTGCCTATGATGGTTTGCAGTCGTTATCATGAAACACCTTCTGGAGCATAAACTAGGGCACATCATCAGTGATGTTACCTGAGGTCATTGGGTCTTTCGGCTCTTTCAAACATCAGACACCCTCGCTCAGGTGACCCAGTAGAGGTTGATTAAGCCTCCACTTGTGCCCTAGCAGCGCTCGTCCACGAATCTGCCCTCTAAATCCAAAGCCACCTAGAGGCTTTCTCTGCTGCCTCTATGTTGTTGGAGATGGCCATCCTTCTCCTCTCACCTGTAATACCAAGTGCAGTGTAAGCTCTGCAGAGAGACTGCCCTGCAAAGTCTCTGTACCCTACCTCCACAGGTAAGCACCTGGCCTTCCAGCCTTGCCTGTGGCAGTCGCTGACTAGGCTGTTGTATCTCTCCCTTTTTAGTTCAAGGGCCTCCTCCATCCATTCTTCCCATGGCACGGTGAATTCCAGCATGACCACGTTCTTTGTTGCCTCTGACACCAAAACGATGTCAGGCCTGAGGGTGGTCTTAGCTACTTGCTGGGGGAACTTCAGTTGTCTGCCCAGATCCACTGTCAGCTGCCAGTCCTGTGCAGTGCTGTGAAGCCCTGATGTTGTTTTAGGTTTCCTTATTGGCTTTTCTCCAGCTCTGATGAAGTTGATGGTTTGCTTCATGGGTTTAGACTTTTGGCAACTGGTGATACTATTACAAATGCTCTCTGTGATGGTCTTGAGTGCCTGTTCATGATGCCAGTGACACCAGACTTCCCCCAGAGCTTTTGGGCATCATCTCAAGATATTCTCAAAGGTCCCCTTCTGCTGGCACAGGGGGCACTACTTTTCTTAAATAAGATGCATACTTTTATTCTGAAACATTGGAATTTTTGTTACTACCAAAAAATGTTTTCCCAAAGTTTCTGTTTTCAGTTTCTGAGTTCAGCGTAACAAGCTTGAGCAGGTCAAAAGAGCAGAGAAAGAAGCTATCATGGAAGCTACAGTATCCTCCTCTAGCAGCAGTGATGCTGCCCCAACACCTGCTCTGTCTGCTAGCATAACTTCTCCAACAACACCTCTCATTCTCACAGTTTTGACAACCATCTTCTTTTGAGGCTAAAAGCAGTTTTTTCAACTTCAAGTAAAGACTGCCTGGATTGTAACTGTAAAGAGGAAATTTAGGAATTTAGGATTTTACGAAGAATGCAAGGGAGGCCTTAATAGATTTAGGGAAAGGGAAGTGATAGGAAAGATGGAAAAATAATAGGAAGAAAGGAAAATTTAATTTTTTGTGTTGCTTGTGTGTTATTGCTAAATGTTACAGATAAAGCATTACAGAAACGTTAATTTCATTATGTTCAGTTCATTTCAGTTATCATACTTCATTAAGTTTTAATGGCCTCAGTTTTTACAGTGCTGTGAAGACTATATTGTTTGTTTTAATTTTAGGTGGTGCAATAATTAGTAATTTGGAAAAGAAGGCACAACAAAATAAAAATTTGGAATTCTTCAAATTCTGACTGCTTTTTGAACTAGATACTTTTACTTTCAATACTTAATTTATTCAGAAACTACTTTTGATACTTAAGTATAGTTAGTAACAGGTACTTTCATACTATCACTTAAGTAATATTACAGTGAGTAACTTTGACTTTTACTTATACTTACTATAGTACTATACTAAAGTAAAGTAATACCAAAGTACCACTAAAGTAAAGTAATACTATAGTAAAATATTTGAACTTTTGCTTACGTGTAGCTTTCAGGTACTTTATACAACACTGCCAGTGAGCACACTTAACAAAGACAAACAAGAGGACAAGCAAACAAGCAGACATGGAGACAACATAACGAGGGGGCGTGGCCAAACCACAAGGGCAATTTAGGCAAACTGTAACAGCTGCAAGTAGCCACAGCTGTGATACAGACGGTACCAGGGGCATACCTTCTAAGAGGCATGCCTGGATTGTGAGAAATCTCTGTATAATAACATAGTATGATATTACTCTCTTACAGTTAATTTTCTTATGAGTGGTTTCGCCAAGGACACTGTTTTTAGCGTGTAATTACAAGGTTGTCTGCACTTACACACTTGAAGGAAATTACCTTAATAAAGAGTGTTGTCTCGCACACTAATTACTGAGGTTAAAGTGAATTTAAGATCTGGTTCACTGTAGAATTGACATTACATGTTCAGTGCCCACACTGAACAGAAAGCTCAAACTGCAGGGCAAAATGAATATGAGAACCTATAGCACTGCCCTGCTGTTTTCACACATCCCTTTCCTGTCAGAGTACATAACTGTGAGCTCATTTTTTTACACATGCTTATCCAAGGCTGCTTACTTTGGTTATGCTTTTTCCTGTTCTTACAAATGCTATACAGCTGGGTATTTATTAAGCCAAACTGCTTCCAGTATTTTTATTATTTTAATTTTATTTAAAATACAGTTACACATTACCAAATGAAATGTTAATCACAGTGCGCCAAGAGGCCCTGAAAATGGAAATCCATTCATTTCAGTCCAAAAGTGAGTGTTCCATGTTATCAGCCATGGCTGGTGGACTGATACGTCACTTTAATCACCTGGCTGAATCTAGCCCCGATGAGGCATATGACAGGGCAATGTCTGGGACGCTCCCTTCCTCAGGGGAATGTCTGAGCACACCTCAGTGCCCTGGATAATTACAGGAACATGCTTCAGTAATGTGCATGTAGGCATTTTGGAACTGGTGTGCCACGAAAACAGTTTCCCAACCTTATATAGCTCACAAACTGGGCTGTAAATGAGAAGAACCTGTGATTCAATGCATCCACCCAACTGGAGAAGAATTTACATTTTATAGTTTTCAAACGCTCATTTAATAGGTATGCTTAATGCCCTGAAGACAGTTTGTATGAATAGTTAAAAGCTTGGAAATCTTTTACAGGCAAACTCATGGGCTAATACTGGCACCAGGTAAGCTGAAATCATTCCATCTCCACTTCATAGTACTTCAGCACAACCTGCTTCAAAACACAGGTGTGAGTCGTCCGTTGGACACCAGGGCTATGTCACACTGCACAGATCCATCACAGTCACTTCCTGTGTTAAAGTCCTTCAGAGCCCTGAGCAGGCTCCACTAAACACACACACACACACACACACACACACACACACTAAAAGCACTGAATGAACAGTCGCCACAGTTTTACACTTTCACAAGGTTTCTCAGTCAACCTTGTGAACTGTGCTAGAGCACATACGCATGGTCCAGTGGATTCTACAGAGTATGCAATTTGTGTTACGCTACACGGATTTTCACCTTTACCATGGTAAAGGGCCCTGAAGCAAAGGTACATATTTTATATACATTGTTCCATCCAGTGGTTCAGTGCACTCCATCTACTGAATCATCCAGATCCACTCAATAATCAATTTTGGTGACCTTTGAATAGACACAGAAGGTGGCTGGTATTAACAACCATCATGTTTTTTTTTGTCCCTGTAAGTACCCAGATGAGGTATACGTAATCAGATTCCGTTCTCGCTTTCATCTACTGTAAACACATGTAAATTGATTAAAACTTACCAGCACCGCGCGCGGAACAGACAGCGAATCCAGAACTTTGAAAATTCTGCTTTGATCATCACAAAACACTACTACCAGATTGTTTACTTGTGCTTAAATTATTTTTTGAAGAAACAGAATGAGATAATAACACAAATTATACTCTAAAATTTAATTTAAATTTGCAAACCGTTCTTCTGTACGTGAAGGAAGGGACGTCTAATGAATCTTTCGATGTGAAAACTGTAGTTTAATAAATGGACTGTGAAACACATAGAAAATTACTTCTTGGACTGAGGCTGATACGTAGACACTATCTCTTCCATCTAATTCTTAAAATGAATTCATGTTCATTCTATTATCACTTTCAGTCAAGAAATTTTAAAGGTCAAACGGGGTAAATTGAATCGCTTGTACATCTAACGCTTAACTTAGTCCAGCACTGGGACAAGTACGTTTGCGCTCATCCGTAAAATATCTAACTAACAGGGAGTTGTAAGTGTGCTGTTATGTATAACTGTGCAAATTCTCCCTGTTCTTAATTATAGATAACTCTGACGGTAAAGACCAATGTCACGCACTTAGCGCGTATCACAACTGACAGATTCTGCGTCTGCTGACACAATAACGCCATCTTTTGGACACAATGCCGCTTTTTTTATTTTTACTGTAAAGTAATAATAATAATAATAATAATAATATAGCATTATTATTACTATAACAAACCGCAATAAAAAAACAAGTTTAAGAAAGTTTATATTTTAACATTTTACAGTCTGTGCGTGTAGAAATTCAAAACACAAACCTACGTAGAATAATGTAAATTGGCGTGTTCGTGCTTGATTACCATATTGTTACCAAATTTACAAACTTTTGTCGGCTGTTGATTGTATTCAATAGCCATTAACTTTACCGGGGCAGATTCAATATGACGATCACAGGGACACTGTCAGGGTTTGGACCTTAGACTCAGAGCATAAGAGATACCCTTCCATAGCAATGAACGTGTTGAAGCATCATTTTGAATTTTGCCCACATTACGTTGCAAATGACGTGTGGCTTTAAGTTTCACCATGTACCATGAAATATTTTGTGTTAAAGCAATTTTATGGTAAAGGGTTAATATGGAATAAGATTTTTTTTTTCCTGTTTCCTGTATAACTCACTATTTTTTCTTTTGTTTCAAATGCAATGCAATATAATACATTATTTACCTTATAAAATTATCAAAACATAATCAATATTTTCCTGACTTTGTAGAGCCCGCCGGCTCTAGTTTAAAGCATAAATAGGCAACAGCTGTAGCTGTGGCAGGCGCAAAAGAATGAGCGTGTTAACATACGTCATAGTATCTCAGTGTTCAGTAATACATCAGTACGTGTCATCGCACTGTGTCTTCTACCACAGCTACAGGAACACGCGGCTTTGCTTACATGTTAAAACGCAGGTTATTGTGCGTATCGGATTGTCCTTTTTCTAATTTCCACCAGATGGCAGTGTATCGACACGTCTATGGCACACACACACACACACACACACACACACACACACACACACACACACACACAGCCAATATTAAAAGGAGGTGCATCGTACAAGGAGGCGAAACTTAAATTCATAGCTTTACTTTTTCCTGTACGCACTCGCACGCGATCGTGCTGCTTCCGTCCACAGCTGAATCATATGCTTTTCCATTAATGTCAAGGGCTTAAGTGTACTGTAACCGTTTTCTTTTTCTTCACACGCACAGAGGCGTCCAGTAATGCTTTATAAAAACCTTATTCCATCAGATGTACCAAGCGTTATAATTTTCCACTGAAGTAGTGGTAACCCTCTTGACAGGAGTGCCTACTGTACTACTGTAGTCAAAGTAATTAAATTCAAAAAAGATAACCAGAGCAAAATACTGCAAACAAACTAAGAAATGCATATTTACAGGTCCTATATTTACTATATAACAAACAGTTAAGTATAAATGAAAGACCACATGTGAATACAGGTGAAACCAGTATGGGCCCATTTTACGGAATTGTTGGTTGTCAGTACAAAAGGCTCTAGTTATGGTACAGAATGTCATGAACCAAGAAAAACTCAACATGCTTCAGAGTATAAGTAAACTTTTTAATTAACGACATGACAAACAGACATAAATCTCATCCTTCCCACTGTTACAGTACATTACGTGTTTGATGGTGCATGAGATCCGCAGTGCCTGTTATGCTGTTGATTTGTCATATCCACACAAAGGCGTGGCTCCCTTATTATTAAAACATGACAAATAATTAAGAGTATGTCTCTAGGGAAACAGAAAGAGGTTCTGTGTTATTTCATGGACACCAGTTCACGTGCATGTCACTAACAACAGCAGGTGAAGCAGTGTTAATCAAGCACAGCTCCAGCAGCCTGGCAAAGACCCAGTGAAAGATCTGAAAAAAAAAAATTATAATAAAACAATTGCACAAAACTCTTGAATCACATTTGGAAGGAAGGCGCAGATGTTTAAATGCTCTTAAAAGTTTTGTTTTTTTAGTGCAAACTAAACATATCAATTCCCAGCAATGCGCATTGTGTGCAAACACAATTGCCTGGTGCACAGAAGAGTTACAGCAACAGTACAACACGTTTGGTTACTATGAAAAGTTCTAAAAATTGACTTACTTGTGGTGGCATGTTTGTATAATGACGCGACACTGGCATGAAAAACAGGAATGCTGCTTTTCAAACTCCTTTCATAATTCTCTTATGTATTAACTCACACATAGTATCTGTTAGCTCCTTATACTATTCAGTTAAGTATCACAAGTAATTAGCTGACACCAGAAATAATGTCAATACTAAGCTATGCTTTACAAGTATTTTACTAATATTATTATTGTCTGTGTAAATTGCTTCATAGCTTATGTGTGATTTCCTATGCTGCTTAAGTAGCTTGCGTATTTTTAAGATGCTTTGCTTTTTAGCTCACGTTTTCCTTTTTTGTTTGCAGTTTGTCCTGCAAAATTACTTTTGCAGGGGGTAGCATATAAATATAATTACCACAGCATTATAAATCAGTGTGCCTACATTTAAGCTGAAAATAACTAAAGCTCACTTCAAAAGCCGTGGATTGCTGCTGTTATTCAGAACCTGCATGGTTACATTCAGTAAATCTGGAAAACAAACTTACTGTCAAGTCCAGTTATGAATTTGAGTTTCACTGCATTGGTTTGTACTGCACCAAGGAATGAACTGTTTTACTTGCACCCGTTGTTGAGGTAATCAAACCACTCAAATTGCCTCAGGTGTGGTTTAATGTTACATTTCCAGTTTTACTAAGTGTCCAGTATAATGAAGTGTTTCCTAAGCATTACGGTTATTCCTGACAGGCTGTTCACAAGTCCACAAGTAACATGTCTATTAAAGAATTAATATGTAGTCTGACAGAAGATACCAGGTAAACAAATGAAGCTTGATTTGTGTGTTCTCACAGCTGCGCTAATCAGAGCCGAAAGAGGGGGGCCCTGCTTGAATTACGCCGCCCCGCTGTCGGGGGACGAGTCCCTGGGAAATACTTTCTTGGGTGGTGGAGCAGCGGGGCAGCCACGCCCTGAAGATCCAGTACCACCGGAGCAGGGTACATCTATTCGGGCGGACCTCACAGATGAGCCTCGCATCTGAGCGGGGGATGGACGCGGTGATGGGACCGGCTTGAACGTGCTCATCGTCTCTGGAGCCGTCCCGCCGACTCGGTGCGCCCCAGCATCCGGGTCGCGGATTGTGATGGTGTGCATCGGCCGGGCCGGCTCCACGCCGGACGGGTTCTTTAGCGGCTCCAACGTATCCAGTACCACATCGGGCGCCTGCTTGGCCGTGTTCTGGCGCTCTAGCTCCCGCAGCTCAAAGAGTGCCGTGCTCATGGTCTTCTCGATGTCCTGGTGGAAACAGGAACCAAGAAGGATCGTGAGCGAACAGACGCTACAGCGGGACTCATTTTTATAATGAACACAAAGCCATTTTAATTCCAGTGTATTCAACATTTTACTGTAGTTATAAAGGCGTTACAAATACTTCCCAAAATAACATCATTAAATCTAAAAGACATTCACAGATGTGCAGTTTCGTTATAAAGATGCAGAAATGCTAATCTGGTATGCCCGTCTGCACCCGCTCATCTGTCTTCATAAGCACCAGTAGGCAAACTGACATGCTCAGCGGTATATCAGAAGAACAGATAAGCTCACACTGGTGCGTGTGCTCACACTGAAACCACTAATTAGCCCGTGACTATAACAGTCTGCACAAAGTAATTAAGAGATAAGAAATAAGGTTTAATAGCCCCCATTTTCCATCCTTTTAACTTTATCGCACAGACTTGCTCACCAAACAGCACTGAGGAGTGAAGGCTGTTGTCATTAGCACAGTGATTATAAATACATCCTTCTGAAAGGCAGCCCCTGTGCACTGACGATCTGTTTTCCGGCATAATGCCCAGTTAGCCATTATTAAGCACAAAGGACATTCAGGCTTGGCACCCACCCTCTTTATTATTTCAATAGAACAGAAGATATATGAAATAATGCCAGGCCACTAAAACGAGGGTTACCAGATATCTGCATATTCAAAGGAGGACACAAAAGGTCAAAAAGGAGGACAACAGAATTTTATATATATTGTATATAGGCTTACATTTGTATTTTTATATGTATTTGTACGTGTGCCTGGCCACGTATATTCATTAAAACAGGGTCATCCAAACTGAACACGCATTGAACACGCGTTGTGTGGTTGAGTGGCTTGAGCCTCAGATTTGCTCTTTACGGTTAAAACGTACAGATGATAGCGAGTAATTACAGCCAACAACATGGCCAAATGTGTGATTGATGAAAGTGAGAAAGCACTTCAGATTTTAGGACGCAATGTCAGAAAGGAGGACGTCCTACTTTTGCCGAACGTCTGGTAACCCTAGCCAAAATGGGGTATGGGGGAGGGGGGGGTCTATATTCAAGTAACACATTGACTCATTACTATAATTTATTAAAGTACACTATATTGCCAAAAGCGTTGGGACGCCTGCCTTTACCCGCACATGAACTTTAATGGCATCCCAATCTTAGTCCGTAGGGTTCAATATTGAGTTGGCCCACCCTCTGCAGCTGTAACAGCTTCGACTCTTCTGGGAAGACTGTTCACAAGGTTTAGGATCATGTCTGTGGGAATGTTTGACCATTCTACCAGAAGTGCATTTGTGAGGCCAGGCACTGATGTAGGACGAGAAGGCCTGGCTTGCAGTCTCCACTGTAATTCATCTCAAAGGTGTTCTATCAGGTTGAGGTCAGTCAAGTTCCTCCACCTCAAACTCACTCATCCATGTCTTTATGAACCTTGCTTTTTGCACTGTGTGCAGTCATGTTGGAACAGGAAGGGGCCATCCCCAAACTGTTCCCACAAAGTTGGGAGCATGAAATTATCCAAAATGTCTTGGTATGCTGACGCCTTAAGAGTTCCCTTCACTGGAGCTAAGGGGCCAAGCCCAACCCCTGACATACAACCCCACACCATAATCCCCCCTCCACCAAACTTTACACTTGGCACAATGCAGTCAGGCAAGTACCGTTCTCCTGGCAACCGCCAAACCCAGACACGTCCATCGGATTGCCAGGCAGAGAAGCGTGATTCGTCACTCCAGGGAACACATCTCCACTGCTCTGGAGCCCAGTGGCAGCGTGCTTTACACCACTGCATCCGACGCTTTGCATTGCACTTGGTGATGTAAAGCTTGGATGCGGCTGCTCGGCCATGGAAACCCATTCCATGAAGCTCTCTACGCACTGTTGTTGTGCTAATCTTAAGGCCAAATGTAGTTTGGAGGTCTGTAGCTATTGACTCTGCAGACAGTTGGCGACTTCTGTGCTCTGTCCGCTCTGTCATTTTACATGGCCTACCACTTCGTGGCCGAGTTGCTGTTGTTTCCAGTTGCTTCCACTTTGTTATAATGCCACTAATAGTTGACCGTGGAATATTTAGTAGTGGCGAAATTTCATGGATGGACTTATTGCACAGAATTCACTGAGCTCCTGAGATTGACCCATTCTTTCGCAACAGTTTGTAGAAGCAAACTAGGTGCTTGATTTTATACAGTTCTGCATACAGATCACCTGTGGCCATGGAGGCGATTGGAACACCTGAATCCAATGATTTGGAGGGGTGTCCCAATACTTTTGGCAATAGAATGTAAGTGTTACAAGTAAGCTTAGGACCACCTGCATAACCAGTAGGACATGAGTTTATACCTACCTTTCAGTAAATATAACTAACACTTGCCTCGTTTTCAATGTTGTGCTAATACTCTTAAAGTGCTTAATGGCAATGTTAATGTTTGAGTGAAAAACGTGTGCTTGGGTCACCTCAGCGAGGGCCTCAGTGTCCAGGGACTTGTGGTCGCCCAAGCTGATGTGGCGCACAGAAGTGGGCACGGGCTTTGGCGGCCGGGCCTCAGGGCAGACCCTCCTCTCAGGGTGGCTACCACTCGCTGTGCTGCTAAATGGGCCCAGGCATCGCGCTTCCGTGCCTTCCCCAACACTTAGCTTGTACGGGCTACTGAGGTATGCAGCAGTGCGTGGTGCAGCGTCTGGCACTCTAGGAGGACTGTGCGTGTCCGCGCCACTCCGGCGGCGAGGAATGGCTGCGCCATCGGAGCGTAACCTCGTCCTGCTATGGAAGACAAGCGGACATGGCGGACATGGCTAGTTGCACGTTGCCTGATGGTGTCCACAGCGAAAAAAACTGTTAGTTGCTTCCTACCTTCCCAGGACCCCCACAAAGCTGTAGTCTGTCAAGGGCTCACATGGTGAGTGTGCGTCATTCTTGGAGGAGGCCTTGTCATCCATGAAAGGTCCACTGCTGGCCTCACTGTCCGCCTTCTGGCTCAGACTGTCAGAGAAGGTGTCATCCCTTTCGACACAGACCCGAAACAGAAAATAGCAAGCAAGTCCATGTTACTCTGTGAACCACGAGATATTATTATTAACAGATGTGTCGGGTATCAATGTGCTGGCAAGTAGCAATCTGCAGGCACCGGGTACAAGCCTGCAGGGGGCACCTGTGCACTAGCCATTTCATTGCCTCGAGCTCTGTCTGAAACACTGCCAGTCATGTAGCAGCGCGGCGGAACTCCCTGTCACAATAATGACATCTGGGCTAGGCTGAAATCACAGAGGCCTCGCTTAGCATAGCGATGTTTGCCGGCTGACTCACTCACAGGCACGACCCCCACTTCCTGTTGTTTCAGAGGTACTGAAAGCTTGCCCATGTCCATCTGCGTTAATGTTTTTGCTTTATTTTTTCCCCATAGTCCTATACCAGTTGAGCCCCCCCCCTTCTGAAAAACGAGGAAGAGCATGAGGAACAGAGAGAAAGAGAAGGGGGATGTGAGGTCTAAAAAGAGAAAAGCTATCCATTCTGTAACTATCAGCACGTCCTTTTAAAATTCTACCCTTCTGTTTAGTCCCTGATTTGTTTATTAGCATACATTGGGAGAACTTGCAGTGTGGACAGGGGAATAAATGTTAAACAACTGACCAACAGAAATGGGCACTTGGGTTATCATCACAAAATATTCCTTGACCAAATACCGCACGATCATTCAGCAGTTTCAGTGAACAAACACTGATTACAGACAATGTAAATGCTCTTTTACTCCCTTAGAACCGTTTTCATGTATTAATAAATTACACAATAAAAGCACAAAAATATGCTGTGTCACTAGCTGTTTGTACTGATAAACTGACCCAGGCACAAGGTGAATATTTTTATTCATTATTAAAGGTTAATTTTCTTGTTTTTTAAATTATACAATAATGACCAACCTATACCCAACAAAACATTTGACAGAGCTGAAAGAGAACTTGATCTCAGACAGAAGAAAACTCGGTTTCTTCTGAAGGAATTTTCTCAGCAAGGGCTTAAATGGAAACAGCAGCAGTTGAGAGAGCAGAGCTGCACCCACGTGTCCTGGACCACGATGTACTGGTGAGGAATGAGCCCGTCCACGCCGTTGTGTCGCCCCTCCCACCAGTCCTCAGAGGCACGGTGGTACAGCAGTAATGACGCCCCCTTCCTGAAGGACAGCTCTCGTGGAGTTCGGCCCACGTAGTCAAACCGCGCAATGGCCTCAGTCTGCTCCACCTCTGTGGTTCAGAAAACCAGAAAACAGGTTTCAGCACAGACTACCCTCTCCTGACATTCACTGTGCTCTCATGTCTCCTCAACATGCTTTATGACTGGAGGCTCCGTGATTGGAAACAAGGCACCTCTGGAAACTGACTTTGATCTGACAGAACCAAATGCATATCGGAACAAAATTACAAAACACGACCAAAGATCTTCTATTGCCAGGCAATCTCCGAGGGTGAGAGAAGGTTAAATGGATGGATTACTTGTGTTGTACCCCAGCAGGAACTTTTCCAAGTAAACCTTAAAGCACAGTCAGTTCCATTAAGGCTCCCAGCAAGTGGTAAAATTACCTCTGAAAAAAAATAGCAACTTATTTCATGCCTACTAAAAGCCACAAAAAAATGCAATATGGCACAGGCTTAATGGAGATAATAATTCTCCCAAAAGTGATTGTAGCAATGAAATGGTATATATTACTCTTAGGCAGCAATGAAAGAAAGGCTTAGTTTTGTACTTCTTGTGTTTCAGGGTTGAGCTATTAATGGTGCATATCAATTCACAGTAAACTGAAATTACACATTCGCTTTATTCATTGGGTACGATTACACATAATTTTGGGTTGCTTTAAGAACTTAGAGAACAATGTTCTATTAAACAAATAATATTTTCTGCTCAGGTAGCATCAACATGACATTATTAGACCTGAAAAAGTGCTTGCAAAAAATATGAACTGACCTAAACAGAACTGAACTAATGAAATATCTGTATGCGGAACTGCACTATACTATTAATCTTTATCTTCCTACTTGCTTTAAGAAAACAGCAATGTTCATAAAGGAAGACACAAAAGCATGGCAATATAATCTGAATGACTGTGTACTAGTTCAGAATTTATATGAGAAGTTTGTAAAAAAAAAAAAAACTACTTTACAGTGCAGCTGGTCCTCAATTCCCAGTCCATCATGAACTTCCACTACAGCACATGTTGAAAAGCAGGTACTTTCATCACAGATGCAATGGCTATGATAATGTGCCCAGTTTACACATGGGGCACATGGAGAATGAAATGTGCTTCAATTACATATTCCCAGACAGCAACATGAAGTGAAATATGCCTGAAATGCAAACTAAGGAGCTAAGCTTTGCGCTCGTGGTTCGTTAACCTCCTAGCCTCGCCTACAGAGCAGGGCCAACGCGGGATCCCTATTACTGCTAAATAAGCACTTCTGCGAATGTGAAATGGCAGTCTATCCGCATGGGGCATTTACGGTTCAGCAGAGAAGGCTCCTGCTTGCAAATGAAACAGGTGTTGCTTCACCACATGGGTCGATGTATGAAATGATGGGACAGGCTCTATTCTGGCTCAGTGGCCTGGTGAGTGGCGCACTTGGCTGTTTCAGCAGCACTACACACAAAGGAGACAAAACACTCTTATGCAATAGAAATAAATCTGTGACACATTTTTCATCATGTACTAGCTGTATTAAAATATTCAGATGACATAATTAGGCTTCACTATTAGAGTGAAAACGACAGATTTACTAATGAAATGATACCTCAGAGGCACATTTAATTCTGAAATTTGCTAAATGACCCTGTAAGCATTTAAGGCACTTAGAAACTTGACCTCTGCACATAGCAGAGCTTTCAGAAACGTTGGCCCATCTTCAACAGTTCAGACTATTTTTTTGTGACGCAGCCTCTCTTCGGGAACATCGGAGACTTCTAGACACAGTCAAGCGGGGTTCTAACTGGTGAGATTTGAATTTGGAGAAAAAAAGAACATTGTCTGTGTCTAAAAAAATCTTCTCTTCACCAAAATGCCTGCTGAACAGAAAGGCACGACCGCCAGTTTTCTTCCATTATTACCCCTTTCAGGGATGTCATTCTGACAGTTATGAAAAGCACTTCCCTTTCACAAAAGCAGAATACAGACTGCGAGTAACCCATATGGCAGTCAGTCATCATACTGGTAAGTATCTTGTAAGAACAAGCTAGTTTTGTTTTTCTCCCAGACTTTACCTTTCTTCAGTTTCTCAAATCTTGACTTTGTCCTGATTAGATTTAATTTTTACATCTCGTTAACTAACGTTATTTATGCTTTTTCATGACTTCCACAACATATCCTCATATTCAAATTCATGTTCATACACTATCATTATTAAAAAAAAATTTACTTATGTAGCAATTGAAACAAGGAAAAACGCCCCACATTTGAATGTAACAGGAAGTAAAGGAAGTATTTGATATACTCTGATACTGTTTGACCTCGTTTTTGACATAAACGTGTACTATTCATTGTAAGTCGCTTTTGAACAAAGGCGTGTGCTAAATGAATTAAATGTAAATGTAAAATGTAAGTATATGCTTTTCTGGTGGCCAGTCCCCTTATTCACTGTTCCAGCAAACAGGGAGCATTCCCAGAACATTCACAAAGGTCTTCAGAATGTTCTGGATGTTCTTGGAACGTTCTGGGAATGTTCCCTGTTTGATGGGGTGCTAGCAAGGCTGTGCCAACTCTCACCTTCATCACTGGTGGGTGGGCCTGTGCCATTGTCTGCCTCATCGATGGCACCAGGTTCGCTGTGAGGACTGTCGCTGAGGATGAAGAGGTTGGACAGAGAAAGACCATCTCTGCAAAGTACTTGCAAAACTTCAAATATCCGTAAATGTCTTAAATTCTGCTCATGAAAAAAAAGCTTACGTATATTTCAAGAACAGGATGTTTTGACAAAAAATACCTCTTGAATAGCTCAACAAAGTGAGATGCGAGCCAGCTCACCAATACTGCTCCCCTCCTGTCATACACTTCTCATAGACAGGCCCATCCAGGTCTCGTTGGCTTGGAAAGATGACCTCATGATGGACAATAATGGTCTTGATGACCTCATTGACATGAGCCTGACAGGCCACAGGGTCCTGCCCATCTGGGATGGGCATCAGTGTGGGCCCAAAGCAGATGGCCAGGTTGTAGGGGTCCATCATGTTCTCATCGCTGTACTGGGACAGGCTAGATGGTGGGAGAGTCAGTAAACAGCTTACAGAGAATCACTCACTCCCTAACCACCCCTTAATAAGAAAGTCTGATTTGTGATTGGCCTCCCTGCATTACTGTCATCTTCCACAGAGTCATGTGACCCCACTTAGCAAGGAAAGAGGAGATTAAGTACTCAGGTGAGCAAATCTAATTCATGAATGCTGCAGTGAAGAACTAACATGCAGTGTGAAAGGATTGCCATGCTGATCTCAGTAAAGAATAAAGATTATTTAATCATACATTCAAAAGTCTGCAAAACATTACATTTAACATTTATAACCATTAGGTAAGGTGGAAAACACAACTGAGGCATCATCAATATCAATGCATTTATAAAAACAAATACACTTACATACACAATTTCCTGTTCACTTCTTAGCTACTGAAATATGTCTTTGAGTGAAATATGTCTGAGTACACTGATCTAGCCTTACAGTATGTAATTTTTCAACATATATTCCTTTACTGGTAAATCAGAATTTCAGAAGTCTACAAAACATCTGGAGTCACTGTATGTCACAGCAAACACTCATCTGGTCACATCTGAGTCGAGTTTTTTCAAATGGTCTTAAAGCAGCATTAAGCCAAGTATCAAACTCACTGGTTGAGGAACGCAAACAGGTATCTCACAAGCACGACCACGGAGCGAGGAAACGTCGAGACGATCTGCTGGACGTGGCGAGCTCTCTCTGCACCCGACTCGAGTTCTGAAAGAGGAAAAATATGTAAAGCACAGAGCGTCGTCCTTGAGTGCGTGTCACGCTGCACTCATAACTGTCCTTCAGAGTAGAAGACGAGCACTGATCAAGTGGCTGGTCCCCACTTTGAGGCGTGGTGCAACTGATTTCACTAACCTCACACCAGATGCAATGGTGTAGCACATGATTTATAATAACCCATAATAAAAAACAAAGACGCAATAGACATTCAAAGTCTCAGCACACCCAGAGAATGCCCAGAGCACACCCAGAGCACGTCCAGAGCATGCCCAGAGCATGCCCAGAGCACACCCAGAGCACACCCCGAGCACACTCAGAGCACACCCCGAGCACACTCAGAGCATGCCCAGAGCACACCCAGACCATGCCCAGAGCACACCCAGAGCACATATCTACACATTAGCAAGGTTTATTGTTGGCTAAAATGAAGATTAAGAGAGCTCTCACTGATTGTTGCCATCAGGTCCAAGAAGTGTTCTTTTGGAAAGAGCGGGTTCTCAAGGCCTCGGAAGTACAGCTTCAGAACACCAGCCACAGAGTTGATGTCATGGCCTCCCTGGTCATCTGCTAAGGGGTCCTCACCTGGAAACAGACCCCAGCACAGAGTGGATCAGACTGGGTCACATTTTACCGCACCTGCACTAGCAATGTACTGGCCTACTAATAAGCACACAGATCCCAATAGCTTGTAGGTGTTATACCTTTCAATAGTGACTTCAGTTGAGCTAACTGGGTAAATGTGTTTCTGTACACATGAATAAAGAAAAATGGTTAATTATGCAATGTGTTTTTAAAAACAAGACTGCAAAAGATTAAATCTAACTGGTCCCACATGCCGAATCGCACATCTTGTTACAAGGAAGTGTGTTATCAATTCTCTGTAAACACACTGTCATTGCCTTGTCAGCTCTCTGGTCACAAATGTCATGCAAATACAATGAAAGATTGATACATTTCTCCCAGAGAACTGAACAAGTTGGCCACTGAACGCCTGTCATAGGAGAGCACAAAGAAAACACTACATCCCCTTTGGTCAGAAACTGTAGTCTGTCATGTTGGCCTTCAATGCACCATCAGGTATTGGTCTGAAAGCATGTCAGTGGTTTGAAGACAAATAAATTTTAATTCAGAAACATCTACGAAAGAAAATTGGAAGACTTAGGGAGACTAACCTCTCTCAAATGAATTTTTAATATCATTGACTTCACCATGAGATCCTGGAACTCTGAAAATGCCTTGGTGCTGGAGGCCTGGAAAAAGGGAAATGTGAGCTTGAGTCACACAGATTATTATCTTGACAAATAGGTATTTGGCATATGAAAGCGACCTGGAAGTGCACCAAAGCAGAGAAAATGTAAGTTAGAAAAGACCCTCAGGCTCTCGGGTGAATTCATTATCGGCCGGGCCTATACACAAAAGTCATTTTCTGATGGGAGCCCCACAATCAGAACCAGTGACTGCAATTTTTCTATTCACTCTATTAATGTATTTTAACTTAATGTGTTCCCGTATTTTGAATTAATTTATGTGAATTACACTCAGCTGCCCATTAGGCATTGGCGTCTGCCAAGAAACATAGGTCAGGTGATATATTGACTTGTACCAAGTCTGCCAATTGACTTTCTTTTTCAGGTTGCCAACAAGTGTTTCCACTTACACACATTTCCACTTACATACTAAGGCCACATGCAACCTGTGCAAATGTTAAAACTTCCCACCGTTAACCCTCCAACCTGTTGAAAAGCTGATCTATAACAATACTTTCCCAACTGCCTCTGCTAGTGAGACTTCATATATTAGAAGGTGGATACCTTAAAAAAACAGCATGAGGACCGCATGGATGTGCAGTTTGCACAAGTGGTGGCAGAAGTCAGCAGGTGTGGGACCTTGCTTACCGTACAAGTTAATGTATCGAATGCAACTCTCCACCACCACTGGTATAGCCTGGCCTGGATCCTGGGCAGAAAAACACGTCTTCAATCACAACATCTATACCACTGGGTAAATAGAGAGTGAGCTTCCAACAAAAGCAATAAGCAATCCAGCTAGCACAAAAACAGTGTTGGGGAGAGTTCCATAGATTTTAACTGTAATGAATAGTTAATGTAGTCCTTCTGTTAGTGCGTTCTCCTCGCATCTGAGGGAGATGGGAAAAGAACAGGTGCAACTGCTTGCAAGGGCACGCTTTACAAGATCAGCACTGCTTCAGCAACGTCGACGTTACCTGGCTCCGGGCACGTGTGTTCCGTCGTCCCCTGAGGTGCACAGCAGCATGGCAGACAGGCAAAAAGAAACGGAAGCAGATGTTAGAGCGGCTGAGTGCGCGGCCCACGTGACAGGATGTGCGAGACAGAAGAGCGCACAGCGGGCCCCAGTGCCCAGCTGCTCTACAGAAAGGCCAAGCTGAACTCCAGAGCATGATGTAAAGCCTCACGCCCCCACCCCCCACCCCACCAGCTCCATCTCCACAGTCGTCATGACGCTCGTGCTATTGGGGCTGGCCAGGCTCCAGAACAAGTTGCCAGGTTTGTTTGAAACGCCAAGAGCCAGAGATGTTTCCAGCTGGCATGAAAGCCAGGGCAGTCAGGCTCTGCATCAGGACCACCACCACCACCCCACTCCACCAACCCATCCTCCTCAAAGGAGGAGTGATAGTTGTGGAGGGGAAGAAAGGAGGCAGAAAGGCATTAATGAGCAGATGCACAGCGGTGCAGCAGAGGGGCACAGCACCAGTGTGGGGGCACGCGCCGCAACACCCTGGCATAACTACCTTGACGATGACCTTTGCACTGCTCCTAATGAGCTGGTGGACATGCATTGACAAAGGCCTAGGCTCCTGGCTTCTTTGGGGCCTGGGGGGGGGTGAGGGAGGCCTAGGGAGATGGGAGGGTATAAAAACTGACTTCATGTGATCGCGGAGCGCTCACGCCTGCAGAAATGACGTTTAAACATGAGTCAACAGAACAGACAATAGTGCCTCTCTGCCTCCCATTTACACAGACTCCACTTCAGCGAGCAAATGAGTCAGTGCAGAAAGGCACTCCCAGCTGAACCATAATAACCACTTCACAGTCCTGTGTAAATATCAGGATATCTCAGCTACTGAAAACCTTTCCATATTTAATGAAGTGGGAAACAGCAGTATAAATGCAACATTATGAGCTAATAGGAATCAATGGTTACCAATGTGCTATACATGGCATTTGCTGCCGTGCTGGGTTTGTGGTCATGGTTTTACAAGCTGGAAATGCCGAATGGTCTGTTATACTCTAATACTGTGCTTAAACCGGTGAAAAATGTTAATTAAAACATCAGAAACATATTGGTGAATTTTAACATCTAAGCCAAAAGGTTATAACACTGGTGAAAAGATGTTGAAAAACCTGAAAAGCGATTGTTGTTACACAGTACATGAGCGAATTTAAATAAATCTGTATTTGCTACCCTATTTATGACACGCCTTAGGTAGCTAGGTATGGACATAAAGGACTGCATTTAACCCATCCCCTGCAGAAGGACTGGGCAGCCATTAGTCAGCACCCAGGGAGCTAACGCTGAGTGTCTTGCACAGGGACACACCCAGTAGCTGTGGTGGGGTTAGATGTGGGAGACATCTGCATCCCCGCCTACTTTTCTATCCACTTAGCCACCAGTTGCCTTTTTTGTGTGGCATTTTAAAAGGCTTTTGACTGTCTTTAATTGATTAAAAATGTTATGCTGTACCTCCATTACTTCCTCCTAAATCAGCAATCAATACAGGCCAACACAAGAATCAGCACATAAAAAACATTAAAAACTGCAATTCCCAGAGTGGTAATGACGATTTTGGTTGTTCGATTACTTGCTAACACTAGAGTGTTGGCTATAACTGCTCATTACACCTACAGTACAGGTGAGAGTAGGGCTGATGTGACAGTAATTAATAACCCCTGCTCCAGCGTTTCAGCCCCTATAACCGATGGCCTTGTATTTTCCTGACTTAGACACTCTCTGCTACATACAGCACAATCGACACCACTGAATGGGATCACGTGTTCTGCCTACATCACACAATACGCCAGGGAAATCATTGACACAAGTCACATATAAGCATTGTGGATGTATGATCACAAAGCGATGTCACTCACGTATTTTCAGTTACACGTTAACCTCTCCAGATTTGAGCACCGACTGCAATAATGTGGCTCACAACAGTAGGGCTGTCCAAAATCAAAAGTGCATTATATAGTGCGTTTGCCATTTTGTAGTGGTGTCTGAATGTTGTGTTTTTAACTCTATCCACTATATAGTGCACTCAATGTATCCCACAATGCAACATCACAAGTAGTGTACAACTGATGGTCACTAACCTAGCACTATATACCAAAATGCATTACAAACAGTACTACATTGAAAAAAATTTTCTTCGTATAAACACCTTGTAGAGCTTGGTTGGAAAGCCTCCTAATCCGAGTTAGTATGTGCCCGGATTTTGTGTTTTATTTTGCACCACTGTTCATTTGTGACTTTTTATTTATGCGCCAATGGCGACGTAGTACAGTAGTGTCCCATCGTTACTTTACTGGGTGGGCACACTATATGCACACTACATAGTCCACTATTTATAATACCCTATATAGTGAGTAGTGATTGAGTGAGTAGGGAGTGACTTTGAATATAACGTAGGCCAAACATAGGCACTAATCTGATGGTACACTGCCATTCTTCCATTAATGGTTAAAAATTGCCTAAATGGTTGGCTCCTATTGTGGCCTATGATACTTAAGACAACAAAAAGGGAACTTGGAACCCCATTTCTTTGGCAAATCATCTTAAATAGCAACACTAGTTAGCCAATGTAGTGTAATGGATGTCTGAAACTGAGCAGAATACCACAGTGTGTGAGTTCGCTTAGCATAACTAGTGAAACATAAAAGCACTCGAGCTGTGTATCACCGAACCTTTACTTTCACAGATTACACTGTTGATTTCAGTCAATTGTTCAATACAATAAATAGCATTAGCTTCAGTCATAACATCTATTCAACATTTTTTGTGTGTGTATATCCAAGAAAAAAAAATCATAAATAAGATAATGTTAGCAAGTTATGTCAAGGCATTACAGTCTCACTGCTAGAATTTACAAACATAATCTGGCAGGTTTAGTCCTGACTGGGGGTCTGGTGTGGTCTGCCGTGGCAGCACAAACCAGCTCTGTTGGACGCACACTAGAACTAGACTTTGTTAAATGCTAATTGATTGACATGGGATTTTTTTAAAGCTGACCTTGAGGTCATGTTACAGTTCAAGACCACTGTGTCACTTTAGTACTTATCTTACCTTGTTGTGCCGCACTCAGCTCTTTCTCCTGAGGAAGGAAGAGCAAAAACAGGCATGTGAGGATTTAGAGCAAAGGCCACTGTCCTGTACATGGTTATCATGAAAAACGCCAGCTCAAAAAGATGGGTTGTGGTAAGTGGCTAATAATGGAGGACAGTGAAGCCAGATCTGTCTCACTCAGGCAAAGACCCACTGGTGCCATTGCTCAGCAGACGGACACAACACAACACAGACTCCAGACCTAACACTGCCAGGAGTACATTAACTCACAAGGGCCTGCCAAAAAGACTGCACATGCCAGGAGGTGTTAGGTGCATTTTTATATCTACCCAAAAGCTGTTTAAACACGTTACCACCCCCGTCACCATATGCTATACATTGTTGTGAAATGTGAGGATGGTAAAATGTCAACCCTCGCTATACAACGACCTACCCCTACTGTCCGTAAGTCTATGGAGAATGGGGTCTGACGCTGTGGAAAATCCGAGGCAATAAAGCACAGAGTGAGCCACGCTGTGGAGTTATACACGATGGTGTCCTCAGCAAACCAACGTCACAAACGTGATTTAATAACAGGAAGCAGAAATGGGCAAATCCAAATACGGCAACAAACACAACGAAAGTCCTGCCTTGGCAATCATTTTAACAAAATTCATCAACCTATTTTATAGCTCATTAAGGGAAACAAACTGCATATTCATTTCACAGACTCAGCAGAACAAACTGATTTCTCAAAGTTACTATGGGGAACTACAAATGAAATGACGTTTTATTTTACAAATATCACATCAACAATGGAGGCATACATTCTCTCGTGTTTTTATTTTGCTTAATCTAACAATATTTTAAAATAATTTCAACCTTTAATCATGGACGGGGTCATAGGGGGATAGTGGCGTACCTCTGACAATATATATGCCAATCCACTGCAAAGTACTGTCGCATACGTCATTTAAAAATTGCTGTTTCCGCAAAGTGCATGTCCTTGCACTGCGGGAGAAATCCAGAGCATCCAGACAAAGGCTGAATGTGCAAAGTCCATACAGACAGTGCTGAGGATCAGGTTTGAGGACCAGAAACCCTGGTGAGATGTTGCAGCATTGACACCTGTTAAACAACCCGGTTGCCTCTTCAGTCAGTGCAGTTTTTAAACATGTGAACATTTTTTTTTCATATCACTATCCAGAGTGTCTAATCCAGTTTTTGGTCAGAGGAAGCCTGCAGACTAACCCAGGAAACACAGTGACACCTAGGACAGGAAGCTAGTTCAATATAGAACAAAACAAACTGCTCTCATACAAAGAGCAAACACATTAAATATCTATGCAAAGCATGCACAATCTATGGACCACTTTTAGATATTTTTCTGGCTACCACAGCAGAACATAAATGGTTATGTTTTGCATGCATTTTTAATAAGAGTGAACTGTGTTGCTGTATCATTAAATAAGTTATTTAAATGGTTTTCATGATTACTCCAGCAACAGAAACTACATTTCAATGTGGAATTCAATGCTGTGGTTTATAGACCGTAACAATGAGTAACATGGCTTTAGTGGAAACATTCTTTCCCAATGGAAAGAAATTATAACTCTTAACCATCACTAATTTACTGCTATGTTCAGCTTCACAGAACAGCAGGGAAGATGCATTCCCTCTAAACAATCCACAGCCAAAGACATTTCAGCCAGGTTGTCTTCTTTGACTCCAATGAGTAGGACAGTAAATGGTCTCAATGGTTACATGTGCATATGATGATGTTTTGAGATGCAAGCAAGTTTTTCTTAATCAGAAATGTTATCAAAACTAAGTACAAAAAACTGCAGAATCACTGCAAGAAAGGTAGGGGCAAAATGACTCATTAAGGATGTAACTTCTGGGTATTTCACTATTGTTGCATTTGTGCTCAACAAGCCTCATAGCCAAAGTCCTCAGAGATCAGCAGCAGCAGAGGACTTAATGTCGGTGTACTGCCAAACTGCACTGCCTCAATAGGAGCCTGTTGCCTCCCTGAACATGTTGGGAGAGTTTTCTGTTTGTACTTCCTCCTTCAAAAATTTTGCGAGACCATTCTGGAGGAGCAGATAGCCCATTGGACTGCAGAACTGACAATCATTGGGAGCCAGACCAATGAACACCCTAGAAGGCATCAGGAAGTCACAGGTTCAGAAAAAGATAGAGCCTAGATGGAGCTGAAGTGGGGGTCGTTGTGGAACTTGTGGTGGGCTACAGAACATTGGTCACTTTGCTTGAATTGTATTTTTTGTCAGATATTGTGTGTTGTGCTGTAATTTTCATTTCACTATGATATAAAAATACATAAAAAACCATAAAAATTGGACATATCTGTCTCTAAACAAGTTGTCTTCACTGTACCAACAAAGGATACGGAGTAACAGCACATAACAGACCCCCCAGCAAACACAAAATGTTCAAATAACGTTAGCTAAACGTTTAGGGAACGTTTAGCTAACGTTATTTGAACGTTTTGTGTTTGCTGGGCCAGTGGTGACAGCAGCTCCAAACTGCGCTGATCTATGAAGAATAAAACTGCATTGAGAGGTTCAGGCAAAATGGGGCTCAATGATGCTCCACAGCAACATTTCCTTTCTGACATTGCTTCAAGTAGGGCTCAAGAGCCCGGCATTAACAAGGTACCCACCTTCTCCCAGCGTCTGCTTCAGAAGGTCATGCTTTGCCTGCAGCTTGGTAATGAGGTTGCTGCTGTTCAAGAACTCTTTGAATTTCTGCGAAATGTAATGAAGGCAGTTAGGACCTCAGAACTTTGTTCCAGTCAGGTTTAACAATGAACATTTTAAGATATTAGGACCAACAGACTTCTGTGAAACACCCCTCTTGTTCCCATATGTCGGAGTGCGACAGGCGATGTAACTGGTGTTACTTGGTTTATAACAACTATAAGACAACGATATTTTAAATGAATGTTGGTCAAAGAGAGTTCTAGCCTAAATCTAAGTTCTCGACCATACAAAGCAAGGCAATGCAGTGTGTAGTTGACGCAGACCAAAATGTGGCCGGTGTTTCCAGCAAAGGCAACATATTTATCATCTACAGGGACATCTACATATAAGGTGGACTCACAGTGAAATAGAAGAGCTCTGTCTCGTGCTGGCTGGACCTCCTCTTGGTGATGTTCACTTTACTCATGTAGGCCTCAGAGGCAGGCACCTTCAATGACTCATTGGAACGATTGTGCTGGAAGGCGTCAGACACGTCAAAGTCCTCGACAGTGAGCATGTCCTGGAGAGTCTGCATTGAGGCATCCAGAGTCTTCCTCATCTGAATTGTGATTACGATACATTACACACAGCCTTGTAGCATAGCGCAAAGAAAATGAGCTCAAATGCTATTCCAAACTGCAGTATCACGGGCAAGGGAGAGAGCTATAACAATACTAGTCTGTTAGTGGTCCAAGCAGGTTTTAATTCTTACATACATACTCTGTAAAAACCATTTCAAAAGTCAAACAGCATGCTGTCTACTGTGTACATTCCCTTTGTTGCTACAACACATCATGTTTGCAAATTAACTAAATCCAACTATATTAGAGTAGATGTCATTCAGGCATTCAGTTGAAATCACATAAATTCAAAAACTTTGATACAGAGTTGGTTGCTTTTGTTTTTTTAAACCAAAAGACAAATTGCTGTTACTATTCCAAATTTTGCAACAAACTGTGTTTATATTTTCAACATTGTAGAGGAAAATGAAATTGCATTACTTGTGTGCAGAAAAAGATTAAACGTTTTAGAACTGTGTTCTAAGGACACCTGACATCCATACTGCAGGTGCACGTGGACAAATCACCACATGCCCTTTAAATATCGCACCCTGACACCTGACATCTGTCAGCTTATGATACATCTGAGAAGCTCCATAATAATCTATGACTGAAAAGAAGTGCACAGTCAAAGCCTTTACCAAGCTAATAAGTGATGGATTTTTACTGGAGCTGTGTATGTGGAATGAATACAAATATCTCTCACACTCACTTTTTAACAGTAAGCCACAAGAAGTTACACATAAAACCCAGGTACCAATGAAAAAAATGTGGGTGATTAAAGAACAGAATTTCCAAAATTTAGCCAATCCCGTTAAAATATACTATTTTATCTATCTTCTGAGGTACTTTACAAATTATAGATATTTGTTATTTGTTAACAAAATAAAGATATTTTGTTAAGGGCCTATATGAAGCATAACTCTGTTTGTCCTCAGTCATAATCTGAACTAGACTATTTGACATTTTGCTGCAACAAAACGTTACTGTCACTCAAAACACACTGGACCCTATAACTGTAGCAAAACATGTAGTGAAATGTCTGTACAATAAAATTGTAATAGTTGATCAGATTCCATCATGGGAATGTGTTTTGTGTTGGACATACATTTAGGGTAAGAACTTTCCAGAGAGTAGTGGATTACAGTGAACGATTTAATAATAATAAAAGTTTAGAAAAACGAGCTGACAAACTCATGCTTGTTTTTCAGTCTACTACACATTCCCTCACCATTAAGGATACTACAACAGCCGTTTCCATATGCAATCGTTTTACAACAGCAAACAGTACAGTGCTCGTGCTAACAGCAGCCCCGTGTAACACACACACAGTTCACAGCCCAGTTCTCGCCTCACCTCCTCGTTCTCAATTTTCAGCGTCGACAAGCGTGTCTGCAGTTGGTGGTACCTCATCAGGAGCTCGGTGTGCACCGGCTGCTGGGCGATGACCTGACAAACCTGAGGAGGACATGTTTACACATTCCTGCTTGTTGTATCTCTGCATAGCTCTTTACTTCTGGTGCAAACACAAAAGATGTCTCTGTGGCACAGTTTTCACTGCTAAGTGGGAACTGAGAGAGGAGCCACAACTGACACAAGTTTTAAGGCAACAAGTTTAGTCCTCAGAAGTGAGGATTCAAATCCATTAGGGACTCTTCAATAACTAGTCCTCAGATCAATTAAAAAATAAATAGCAGATACTTTCATTGTCTTTAGTTAAAGACACAGGCAAAGCCAGTCTGAAGGAACTTTCACTCAAGTTCTGCAGAGTTGAATCTTCACGTGTCCTGCGATGTGCTCACCTCGTCGCCCATGTGGGGCTGGTACTCAAAGCGCACAGGTGGGCAGAACACCTGGCTGTACAAATCCATGGTCTTGTGTTTGTCGCTGCGGGCATCCAGGTTGTCTACCCCATTCTCGATGACATCCAGGCCCTCGTGGCGGGACGTTTCCAGGCTGTATTCCGCCGACAGGTACGTTCGGAAGGTGCGGGCCAGGCTTGTGTGGTAGCCCAGGTCACAGCACTGTATGGAGCAGAGCAGAAAGAGCACTGCCATTGTGAAGGAGTCACTAGACTTGTTGGAAGTTCACAACAAGTGCCAGAGATGAGTTTACCAGTTAGTTTCAAAAATCCAAGAAATCATACTTTATCAATGTTCCATGGTTATTTAGTTTACACGGTCATTTATACGACACTTTGTAACGTTGTGGTGATGTTATATAGATGCATGTAAATGTAGAGCCACCATTTCAGCAGAGCTTAATGAAGTCAGCATCATATACATCAGCCAAACATCACTAACATTCCCTTAAAATATATTTTGTTATTTGTTGTTTGGTAAGAGGATAAAAAGTATCCTCTTCCCTAAGCTAATGGTCACATACATTTTTCCTGACTGATAAAAATAACAGTTGAAAATAGACTACTGAGGTAGTTTACAGCACAGACTTTAGATTTAGTTTAGACTGAACTGTCAGTGCTATAAATGGATTAAAATTGAACAACGTAGATGATATACCAGGACACTGTCATCGCTCTGTATGAATGATGTCTATCTAAAACACTTCAGGCTAGGTCCTCTAACATGATTTTTTATGTCGATACAAACTGCAGCCTATCTAGCAACAGAAAGAAATGGACCAATGAAGGCCAAGCAGTCGCTCGAAGTACTTTGCCATTGGTAGAAATTCATCGTTCGTCCTATTTGTGAGCACTTTCATCCTATTTATGAGTGCAGCCACAAAGAGCATCCTGTGTCAGCTCCGTTAATGCCTGCGCTCCGAGCTCTCTGGCATTCCCAACATTAGCTCCGTGTCAAATCAGTCCTCAGTAAACAGCAAGCAAACTGTGCGGATGACTGTTGAGAGCTGTGTGGAGAGCACTGTATTTTCACAACACAAACTGTGCGGATGACTGTTGAGAGCTGTGTGGAGAGCACTGTATTTTCACAACACAAACTGTGCGGATGACTGTT
>JABJVR010025404.1:0-36753 GCA_025773905.1 Chitala chitala
CCCCCCCCCCCCCCCCCACCCCCCCCCACCCCCCCCCCCCCCCCCCCCCCCTCCCCCCCCCCCCCCCCCCCCCCCCCCCCCCCCCCCGCCCCCCCCCCCCCCCCCCCCCCCCAAAGGGATTTGTGCTGGGTGATGCAGGCCTGTATATGACACAAAATCATACAGGTTCCGCTCACCAGGTACCTAAGAGGTGATGCATTTGGGGTGATGGGGGGGGGGGGTGTTTGGCTGGACAAACACACCCCCACAAGTCAGTGCTGTGGGGGCTGGAGGTGGTGAACAGGACGAGGACGCTTGCTGGCCGATGTTTAGTCTGCGTAAACACAGTGCATTTCAGACAGTACAAATGACCTCATCAGGCTGACCGCACTGGTCTACTGCTCTTTTCCTGTTGTTCGTACTTCGCGGCCTTGCGGACATCGTCAAAGCAGCGCAGCGAAGGTGCGCGCGCATGTGTGTGCAGTAAGGTGAACGTCACGCTAACATCCAGTGAGCACACACAAAGCAGTCCAATGAAGGAGCCTACGCTGTGTGGACTGGAGGCTAAAAAGGTCACAAGGCAAGGGGTTCACCAGAGCAGTGTGCGCTGAAGAAACCTAACATGTCAGCAGCAAGGTGTCTGTGCAGCAAACTTTGTGCTGAGCTTGTGCTCAGCTTTTATACAGCCGTAAGGCTTTGGACGCCTGCAGGGCAGAGTGCGAAGCTGGCTGGCTCAAGGGTGAGTCAGTGACAGTGGAAACGCCCTCACACCCCTCACCTCCCCCTCCCCCCACAGAAAGAGGAAGGAGGCAGCACTCTGGGCGAGCGTTCTCGAGGTGGGTGAGGCAGGCGAGAGGCGTGTCTGAGGGCGAGGGGTACGGGCAGGCCGAGACTCGAGTCCCACTCGCACTCCTGCCTGGAATGGAATGTCAGAGTGCTCTCTCTCCCTCCCGGCGTGTTGAAGCACACCCCGGCCTCTCTTCATCTCTGGAGCCTCGTTCACATACATCATATATAGTGCTATTTACATTCAAAGCCCCAATAAGTACCAGTTTATTCTGTAATGTTAGCATGCCCAGGAGGGGCTGGGCAGCCAGTCAACCTTGGTTGCCCAGAGGTTTTTTTTTCTCCACACTGTGGAGTTTTTGGTTCCTCTCCTCTGCTGTTCTCTGGCTTCATTTGTATTTATTCCTGCTGTTAATTCTTTAACATGTGCAATGTCTTCTGTAAAGAGCTTTGAGGCATATCGTTGTAAGAGGCGCTATATAAATATAAATTGAATTTGAAATATAAAACCACACTGGCACAGTTGCCTCCTACAGGGTGACTGGGCAGACTGTAACAGCACACACTGTTAAACCCAGGTCGAAGCCACTCTGTGCCACCCGCCCTGTGCTGGGTAAACGTGCGCAGACTCCAACACGCACCCAAGGTGGAAGTGGTTTCACTGATGGTACTATTCAAGCAGGCAGCATGCTGTGTGGCAGCGTGTCTCGCACCGGGCACTCACACCTTTGTTAGTCAACTGTTTCCAGTGGCAACGGCGCAAAAACAACGTCGTCATTCATTGCTGAGAAACCATCCAAGGTGTGCAAGTGAACAATTGGCAGCCACGCCTGTTTGCCTTGGGACACATTGAGCTACAGCAGATATGAGGAATTCAGAGTGCTTTACCAGTGAACTGATCTCCTGTGCTCTCACTACTGGCATTTTTTGAACGCAGGAGTTTTGAAATAACTGCCGCACTTTTCTTGTCTGCCCACGTTTATGGCTTCTTAATCGGGGGAAACTACAGCCACTGTGCAGCAGTTTTCCACCGTCGAATCAAAAGCCTGGATGGGAGGCCAGTGGTGCGTGAGCCGACATTACTGGCACATGCTCTGTACACCCTCCCACTCCAGAAGATGACACGAGCCGTCCTGTCAGGACTCGCTCTGCACAACGCCCCCCCCCCCCCACCTTCACCCTATTTACCACATGATGGCAAAACAGCTTGAAAGAGGAATGCAAGAGATTCAGGTTTGGAATTAGTTAAGGTGCACACTGCACCGAAGGATACCTTTGATACGGACTGAGAGTCACGATACACAGCCACCGGGATCACTGGCCAGGAAGGTGTGTGTGCGTGATGAGGCATGTGTTTGGCGTGTGTGTGCACGTGTGGTGTGTATGTATGTATGTATGTATGTATGTATACGTATGTGCGCGGTGACACAGATGCACTGTACATGTGAGAAATCTGACCTCCAGTACAGAAAGAAATCGTGACAGCCCCCTCCCACTGTGTGTCCCGCTAGACCTCAGCACACTTACCAAGTCTGACTTGAAGTAGCTCACTGCATTTTCATCAAGCATGAAGTATCTTCTTTTCCAGTTCTTCATCTGGCGAGTGGAAACGAAAACCCAATCAGTGAGCCAATACCGCCAAGTGTTTAATTGCTTAACGGCTTCCAGCAAAGCCGAACGAACCACGTTCTGAGCGAGCATGTGAACGAAATGGAGTTACGCTACAGGATACACACAGGCACATATGCATTACAGCGTTAAGGTCCTGTTGCCGGCGTGGAGACGCACTCACCACCGCGCCTTGCTTCACGCAGTAGCCAGCCTTAATGGCTGCATGGTCCAGCAGCGGCCGGCCCACGCAGTAAGGCAGCTGCGTCCGTTTCACCCCTGCACCATTCAGGCCGTCTCCACCCTCCTGCTGCAAAGGTGGGTGCAGGGAGAGAAGGAGAGGTGAGGTGCTGGAGCATAGCTCACAGAAATCATACAAAGCTGGTCAATGTACTAGTCATAAGCGAGGGGGTGGAGACAGCTGATTAGAGGTGCTATTTAAGGAAAAAACTGTGATGGGAGGGAGGTGATGTCATGGCTGAGTGGAGGTAATGCAGAGTGCCAGGGTGGCTGATGGCTGCCATTGCCCACACAGGCCTCTCATCCACCCTCTTGGATAAATAAAGACGCCGATACCAAACGGCCGTTTTGTTCTTCCCTACAGCCCTGTTGGACTCGTAGAAAGAGTCCCAGCTGGGTTTTAATTTTAGCTGTACGCAACTCGCTGTCGTTCAGCCACAATCCACGCACAAACCATCCACAAGAGCGCAGCGGTCGCCCTGACCTGCGTGGCCGTGATGATAGGCACCCCTCCGATGATCTCCGTCTTGTACGAGACCTGCTTCTTGGAAGCTGGCACCTCCACGGGGGTCTCCGCGTTCTGCTGTCCGTCGCCCGATTTCGGCACCTGCAAAGACGGACAAACCCATCTGCCGCCTAGTTTCAGGCACGCAAGTTGAGCAACGTCGAAAATCTTACGAGCAAACGGCATGTCAGTTGACTTGACAAGAGAGGCGGTTTTGCAAGACTTCACTCTGCCTAGGGGAATGCTATTTGAAAGCGAAACACGACCGCACAGAAGAGGTTTGGAGTAAAACAATCTGACTCTGCTACATTACTGAGGAATTACAGCAGTCCACAGAATTTAGATGGATACCTTTCTTACCAAACCAACTCTTCAAAAACGTTTTGATTTCAAGCACCCACGTCAGGGCAGAGAAACCAAAAACTTTGTCTGTTAATGTACATCAAACCCGTTTCATCACCAACAGCGAAGACTAAAACGGTCACGTGCATATTTCAAAGGAACTGTTATTTACACAACTACTCAAAAGTGTTTCTCAATCACCTCAAACAAACAGAGTGGAAGAAAAATTTGACAACGTTACTAAAATTAAAATTGTTCGCAAACCCAGAGCAAAGGCTTACAAAAAGGTTTGAGATTAAATAAATCCTGACAAACTGTCATATTTGAATGTTAAACTGAGATTTGTCTGTACAGCCTGTGGTAAAGACACACCGGGACATCTGTATAGTGTGGATGATATGACAATTTATTGAGGCCAGTTCCAACTGTGTCCACGATATGCATTTAAGACCAATCACAAGAACTGTGACGCACCTCCATAACAATCGTTATACATACAGAAAAAACCAGCAAGCTCCTATCATTATAAATACAGAACAAACCAGCAAGCACCTATCATATGATCCCTGCATGTTCAGAGACTACAACAAGAACAGATCAATGTGAAGCAAATCAATTTTAGCCTGCATTATATTCTTGCATTGCCTATATACAATTCTTTGTCAATATCTGTTCGTGCAACTCAGAGACTAGATCTTGAACGAAAACTGATATTTACATACCATCGGACTGCTAAAGCACTGCACTCGAGTTGCACAAAAGCAAACAGCACACACTCCACAGATGGTCTACGATGGTCTATTATGCTGTCAAATAACCAAGCACGCAGCATGACATAAAGAACTGGTTCTGAAAAAAAGTTCTACTTGGAAACGAATTGGATTTGCAAAATCCAGCGTGGCCCGATGTCCTGTGATTTGCCAGCTTTGCAAACACAAAACAAACTTTTTAACCACCTGCAACGAAGCAGCCCAAACAAAAGGCAGAGCGTCTGACTATGCGCACATGCACAGACACATCCTCCCCCAGCAGTGGCGTCTTCCGCACATACTGAAGTAACCACAGGAGCAAAAAGCTCTTTAGTAATAACTACAAAGAATTTTGTCTATAAGCGCTCAGTTTTTTTAATGTGTTTTTACACAGTCTACATAGCATCTTATCTAAGGCCCTACAAGCTATATTGAGAATTGCGATTCAGTCCAAAAATACCATGACATTTCAGCCACACCGCCTGCCCACACAGAAGTATCATCCAAGCGAAAAAAACATTTAAATATTTAAACCTGCATCTGAATTTTTTGGGAGAAAGTCATTTAAACACCGTTTGACTTCTCATATTGACTCCCAGTGACATCACAAGGGTTACTGGAAAAACAGCTCAAAGCCCCACCACCCCATCACCTCCTGTCATCTACAAGTTCTCTTTATGCAAGATGTTAATCACACTTCAGTCTCTCCGTGATGCTCTTCCCACACTCTAGGGCTATAAACTCTGCACAAAGTAATGCCAAAATAACCTGAGCTTGATTGTGAATCTTTTTCACTGACAAACTGAAAAACCAGGGTCTAATTTCCCCAGGGGCTCAACAACGTGGTGCGTCTGGATTCTGCAGCCTACGCCCACGGCGCTGTCATTCGTGCTCGAGGCACACCAGGCCCTGTCGGCCCACGTTACAGTGCTGGTGGCACCAACTCTGCGCCACCGCAAAGAGACACTCCTCCTCATTGGTCTTATCAAAGCCTGCGAGAGGAAACAAAGAGACGCCAGGGTAGCCGCTGCCAGGAAACAAAACAAAACAAAAAAAAAAAAAAAACCAAAGAACGGGACTGCACAGCCAGCCTGGCGAGTCACACCGAGAAAGCGCCGAGCTCAAGAGCCAAAACGGATCCACTCATAACTGGCCCTCACAGTGGCATGTGGCATTTCACAGTCGCAGGCTGCGCCGCGGACTGGGACGGCTCTGACACGCATGTGCAGAGACAGCGTACAACCCTGAGGGAACATCAAGGCAAACATGAGCGACCCAAACCCTGAGCTGTGCCCGTGACATCATCAAAAAGGGACCAGATAAACTCCAAGGTAGAGAGGAGCTGTGGTTGGTACCCCAGAGCCAATCACATGACCTGGTTACCAGAAAAGGGGATGGGGGGGGGGGAACAAAAGAAGAGAGAGACTTACAGTGATCTTGGTGGCCTTGTTGAGCTCATTCACCCACTCCACTAGGTCCTGCTGGTCGTTGGCCTGCAAGAAGACCTTCCTCATCCCAGCATTGATGACTGCAGAGGGAGACAGGGATTGGGGGGGAGGGATCAATCAATTTAACAGCAAGCACTAATTTGGAATACCTTTTGCAGACAAACTGGAAAACCAAGAGGATGAACAGGTTTCTGAAAACCTTGTCAAAACAGGCAAGACAGACACACACACACGATGTAAGGGGGAAAATGGTCGGAAGGGGATCAGAGGAATGAAAAAAAATTCACTGCAGATCAGGGTTAAAATTCAAAACAGGAAAAATATACTAAAGAATATTCACAAAGTACACACAACCTTTACATAAAAAAATCCCCCCTCCCGGTTCTTGTTCCCAGAGAACTAGCCAATACACAATGTCTTCTTAAGACCTTTAATTAGACAGAAATAACCAGTTCACAGCTAGCTCGGTAAAAGACCACAGCTGAGAGGTGGACAGTTTTATAAATCACAGCACTCAGCATCTATTAAATATTTTAATCTGCAATTATTCACACCAAACAAAAGTCAGAGCTCAAGCAAAAGGAGGTCTCTCACACGAGCATCGATGCAGATGTCTTACTAGCGACATAGAGGCGTGTCAAATCTGGGACATTGGACGCTCACAGGAGAGCGGCTGCAAAGCTGTCCTACCCGAGTAAAACCCAGACAAACCTGTAAACGTCCTTTACCAACAAGGTGAGACTGGGAAACCACAGGTGGCAAAAAACGAAAGAATTAACCCATATAACTCTGCGTTCAAACATGAACAACAAACAAGAAGGAAGCCTTGGGACACTTTTCTTGGGAAGCCCTCCAAGAAACACATCCTGTGTTTGAGCACCACAGCTTCCACTGTGAGCTTGTGGAGTTCGCCACTATGGCAAGGGCGCCAGGGCCTGCGAATATGCGGGAAAGGCCGGCTTGCGGCAGGAACCGTATTCCCTCGGTCTCCGCCCGCAATCGCGCTTACATCTGGGTTCTCTCCCCTGCACTGCATGTTCGAGACATGGCTCAGACCCTCCACATCTCTCCGGTGCCTGCATTTGAGAGGGACGACAGTTTTCCCATGGAACCCTGTGCTGTTTCCCAGAAAACTTCAAGTAGGGAGGAGAGGCGGCAAGGAAAAAGAAAACTAGCTGGCCAGGGCTAAAAATAGGCCAGTTTTAGGGGAGTTCCGAGCGCATCAGCACAGCAGCATCCTGCCGACCGACCCCCACCAACGCGACCAAAACAGAGCCCGCAACACAGCGGTAAGAGGGCGAGTGCGGGGGCCTCGCTGTGACTTCCTGCCATTGAGCATGAGTGTAGCCACAGCACACCAAGGTCCAAGCAACACCGTCAGGAACACTGTCTCACAGGAAACCTCAACACTGGGGTGGGGGGGTGGGGTGAGAGGGGCCAGAGAAGGGCTTCTTTGCTCCTCTATATCAGGACTGTGCACTCAGTGGCTGCCTATCTTTAGAAGGAGCTGTCAGGTCTAATTCTGTCATGGCTTCACCCAAGAGCAAGATGGCTCTACTGATTAGCGACCCGTATCTCAGGTGTGTTCCTCAGCTCTAATGCAGAACCGCGACCTGGTCTGTGCTGACACCACGTGCTAACCAGACTGTCTGAGGAGCGGTGAACACACGAAAGCAGGGAATTAATCTCCAGCCTGCATTCAATGGACCTTCTCTTCAGTCCTGCCCCCCGCCCACAATATGTCTGGACAACCAGTCTTGTAGCCAGCTGCCCCTCGCTGCAGTCAGTAATCTCAGGTTCCGCACTTTCGGTTTGTGGAGCCCACAGCCCAGAGTGTTTCCAGAGGCGTCTTCTCTACAACGGCCCAGACGTGGCCCCAGGGACCAGTGCTCAGCATCCTGACCAGTACCACTGAGGACGGAAGCCACAGAGACACATGATTCGCTGTCTCGCCACACCACTGTTCTTAGAACCACGACAGCCCAAAAAGATGTTCCAGGACTCTGAGCGACTGCGTCCGTCTGACAGAGAACCTGCAAAATCTGGTTTCTAGCTCACTATTCAAGCCAGTTGACGCAACGAAAGGCAAGAGATGAACGGCGAGTGGTCAGTCTGACCGGAGGTGCACAGCACTGGTCCAAAGCTACGCCAAAGAGCAGAGCTGAACCTCTTCAGCAGCTGCCAGAGAAGATGAGAGCCACAACGTTCAAGAAAGGACAGCTTTCAGATGGATCAGATATGTACTTCAGAGCTTCTGAAGTTCTACTACTGTAAATGACAAAAGCAAGGGTGTCTCAAGAGTGTCTCGTGCAAGAATTGTAAATTTAAAGCGAAAAGAATGTGTGGCTTAAGTCCATCACGTCATACACATAGTTCAGACTGTTGAGGTATCATAACCGTGAGACAGAGCAGTCAAACTGGTAGGACACGCTACTCTGTCAATACTCAATTCAAAGACCAACAGATCTCATCATCACCGTCACAGGGGCTGAAGGGACTAAGGGTTTTATTGAAGCCAGCGGTCTTACCGAAACAGAATTCAGCCTTTGGTCTTTGCTTGGTAGCATCGCTGACCTGAAAAGGACGACACAGAGAGAAGTGCAGATATATTAGAACCAGAAATACACAGGCAGTGAAACACAGATGCTAACGTTAGACAAGTGCGAGCTATTCAAGCCTCACTGTGGAAACTCACCTTGGAAATGTAAGTCAGCTTGAGGGAACCAACGTGGTCTGCACCTGTTGGCAGATTCTGTAGGAGGCAGTGAGATTAGTTCTGAGGTCAAACAGCCTACTCACAGACAAAACCATGAGACATTTTGTTTTTTAACGTATTAAAAGGTTACAATTATAAAGCCTTTATTAAAGTCAAACAGGATTTACACTAAAAGAGTACAATATCAGAGCTACTACACCCCTATTTACTAAAAAAAAAAAAAAAAAAAAACTAAATAGCATATTTTTGACTGGTCACATTGCAAAATACAGGAAATCGTTCAGAAAAGACAGACATCTAAGAGACTGGCTGTTGTTGGTATTGTATTCACACAAATTGTTTAAATTTATATCAGATCACATTAATTTTAAATATTTTCCCATGAAGAACACACACTATATAAATTGTTTCACTTCTGAGTCTCTAGGAAATAAAAGTATGTAATGGAGGACACTAGAACGGAAGGAAAGCAGAAGTTGATGAAGATTTCAGTAGTCTTTGAAAACAGAAGAATGGAAGTGAATAATTTTAAGCACAGGAGAGCATGAATAAGAGAGGTGGGTGGGGGGGGGGGCATCTACAGTTGGCCTGAGATTCCAGAACCCCCCTACATGTTCTCACAACTTCTGCTGGGCCCAGGACAGGGACGGCCCAAGAAGGCTGTGTGACGCTCTCATCTTCGACTTGATGTATGGAACGTGAGGGCAGTGGAACAGCGTGCCTCACATTATGCAGGCAACGCCTTCTAGGAGCCACTACCGAAGCGAGTGGTGACGTTACCGCGCAGTCACGTGTCGGAGGAGAGATGCTGCGTGTGCTCTTAATAACGTGAGCATCAGCCTGAGGTAAAGGAAGGACAGGCCTTTCTCAAGGATGCAATCAGACGTACCCGATGTGTCTGTTCACATGGCACGTTTTCCCCCACACAGCAGCTCCAGCAGGAGACCAACTCTGAAAACATGTCCAAATTGTAACGCCCACCACCACCACCACCACCACCCCCCACCTCACTCATCAAATCTTCCTGTTGTTTTATGTGCAGAGGGAAGACGCGGCCATTTAGTTTTTATACATGCACCATCTTTTTTAAGTGTCGACTCTGTCTTCACAGGGCGTTCCTGGATAAGGAGGCGTCGGGTGACCTGCCCTGCACACCCGGGAGGGGACAGCATAGACACATAAAGGGTTACATTTCACACCCAGCCAGGCCCTGCAGGAGAGCTTGTGTACAGACAACCTGAGGAGGAGGGTATGAAAGAGCAAGTCAGAGTCAGGGCGGAGCAAGTCAGAGGCATCCCACCTGAGGGTTGTCCATGTACCAGACAAGGCTGCCCTCCTGAGTGTCCAGGATAAAGTAGCGCCGCAGGAATTTGCCGCTGTTCTCATTCTCCTCGATGTCCAGGAAGCCACAGATGCGATTCTGCCGGTCCACGTAAGGCATCTCCGGCACTGCTCATTCCACTGCTGCGTAAAGGCAGGGCGAGGGGGAAGGGGTGCAAAATTTCAGGGAGCTCTTCACATTTTCTCCACCCAAACTACCCCTGATGTAAACTTTGCCCCTCACTCTACACACGCTACCAAAATATTGCCTCCACACGAAACCCGAAGCACTGCAGAGGAAAGTCTAAAATACCTTGTGCCCACAATGAAACACCATGTTACTTTCAACAATTACACCAACCACAGTGGCCGAGGTGGGGGCAGGGTTTATGTCACTATTCTGTCAGCTTCTGCTTTCTCATCTCCACATGAAAAACTCACATGACTTTTTTACCGGGATCTAGAGATCAACAATTAGTCATCCTCTTAATACCTTCAAACAAACAACAGATTTTTGCCACACGTAAGAATGTGACATTAAAAACAGTTTTGGGAAATTTTCTGGTCTGTTTCACCTATGATGTACAGAATTCCTTGGCGTTCCCCATTTACACTCAGACAGTGCCAGCTATATATACAATTCAGTAAGAACAATCCCACATGTTTAGCAGTATGTTCACAGGAATTCAGGCCCAACACTGCCTTGCCGTGGTTGCACAGTAAACATTGTTACAGGTGGCCATACACGACACAGCTAAGAACATACAGCAACAAATCCACGGGACCAAATTCTGTCCTCGACAGGAGTGACAAACTGATTTTCGGTCAATTTACCAAGGACTCCAAGTGTTCATTAAGGAACACGGACTCCAGCCAGAATGTCATAATTCTTTTTCCAAGAAAAAAAAAAAGAAATATGAATGCCAAGGTAACAGCATTTGAATAAAGCTTGAATATGAAGATAATTAAGTAGTGCAGTTTTACTATCTACTTGGAAATCAGGTCTGTGGAACACTGGACAGGGGGAGGGGGGTTTAACAGCTGTCATTGTCAGGGTGGTGACACAGCTTGCGTGCTGGCCATCAGGGAGGCTTCCACTTCAGCATCACCCCCACCAGTAACAACATCGAACGCGGTAGCGGGGGGGCGCATTCTTAGGAAACGTCTAAGCCCCTCAGGGAAAGTGCCAGACACCAGCATGGAACTTGGGCAGTGGAGTCCCTTCGAATGACAGCACGGCTGGCATCCGACATGGGACTCCGGGTGTGAACCCGTGATGGCTGACTCCGCCTTCACCCCGCTCCATCATGTCTCACTCGCACCGCCCACCCACTTGAAGGGAGCCACCAAAAAGGAAGACGGCTGTGTGGGTGGGTCGCTGGTGGAACCAGCATGACAGGCTGTGTGGTGGGCCATGTGGTGGGCTCGGCTGCCCAGCAGGGCTGACTGGCATCCTGGGGATGCCATCTCAAAGCACAGAGCATTCAGAGCTGTCATTCTTCCTCCCAAAAATACACTCACACAACGCGAGGTCATGGCTACCTTTCTTGCGTGTAATAATAGCAACCCTGCATCCCTCATTTTTTATGTGTGTGTGTGTGTGTGTGTGTGTGTGTGTGTGGGGGGGGGGGGGTGTATTTGGCCTCTGGTCAGCTTTCAGGAGCTCATCTCCTCCATTCACACATACAGAGAGGCAACACAGGCTTGTGGGTGAGCGTGTTAGGGTGTGGAGGAAGCAGTGTCACAGACAGGCGTGCAACAGGTAGGGGAACATTGTATTAGTGTCAAAGGGGAAGAAGGAAGAACTGGGCTTTGGTCCAAAGGAACCTAGGAGGCACTTCAGGCATGACAGCACCGCCAGCTACGAGCAGCACGACCGTCCACACGTGCAGCCGAATTCACACACGGGCTACAAGGCTCTCCAAGGACCTCCAAACACGTACAAACGAAAGGCTTTCAAAAGATCACACACTACAGTGGTAACATGAGGACCCAGCAGTGCAATACAGCAGGGATCTAATATCTTCTTATATATTCACAAGGATAGGTTAAAATGTGCAGTGGTAGTTAAGGGGGGCTGAAAGTCACAACCACCCCCACTATAAAGCACTTGGTGTAGAGCACCACTCCCTACCCAGCCAAACAGATTTTCACATTGTCAGCTCCAGTTGGGACACTCATCTGAAAAGCACAGGTATGAAAACACATAAATAAAAAGCTGGACACCATACAGCAGCAGGAGGTACCTGGCTAGAAACCCAGGTGGACCGTGCCACAGGCCCCGGGTAAACCAGCGGATCTCAGCGGACACAACCTGTGATGCTATACCGGTTTCATTATGTCCTGTTGTTTGGTGTAACACAGATACACGTGTGTGCATGCACACACGCACACACATTTAAAAAATGAGATTAAGTGTTGAATTTGAGAGGAAGCCTCCACAGTAAGCGGGGTTTTAAGACCAATACAACAAAAACACATGCTGGTCAGACAGAAAACAGCCACTAAATAGTGTTTGCTGTCCTTGTCAAGCCCAATGATTGCAGGACGTTCCCTGTTAAATCAGGCAGAGCTTCTAAGCACACACTGGGCCACGTCCAAAATTCTGTCCACAGCTTAGAAACCTCAAGCACCCTGGCGTCGCCTGGCTTGGATCACAGGGACAAGCGTTTTCTGGAAAGAGGTGGTGAAGAAAAGGTTAGCGCAGGCCGAGGCCAGGGGCTCCTTGGCAGACACCTCGCGGAGGGCTGCGTTGGTCTTCTGCTGGGACATACAGTATGCACGGACCACCACATGTACATGAGCCTCACTGCCTAGGCAAGGGGCAGTCAATTTGACCCAGACAGTCTGGCTGGAAAGAAAGGTAACCAGCCCACCAGTTCTGGCAGCACACCTGGGGAAGCACAGCATCCAGGCCGTGTCAGAGACTTCTGGAGACACATGTTCTGGCTTGCCGTTATCTTCTTGTCCTGCATTCTGGCACCTACCATCCACCTCTGTCTGCAGCTGTGCTCCCCGGTGGGGTCACTTCACCGAAACAGCCCAAAACCTCACGTCTGCTTCATGCCGTCTTCCGAGGGAACTAGAACCCCTTTAAGCTTTTGCGCTTCCTTCTCACGTCAGAGGAAGGAGAGAAACACAGGAGGACAGCTCTGCATCTTCTCAGCTAGCGGCCATGAAGGTCCCACGCGCACTCGGTAAAGGCATTCGGTTCAGCGGGGGGAGGACAGCTAAAGGTCTGGGCTAAAGCCCATTGGGCCACGGTGTCGGCGTGACACCAAAATAACCCTGTCATGTCAGCCAAGTCTCACGACAGCAAACGCACGTTATCTACTGGATTTCACTGACAGCTTAGCAGAACATCTCATCTTTAGAGTGCGCACATACCACCACGCCATAATCTGGAGTTGTGAGAGAAGGGGTGGGAGGGACAAAAAAAAAAAAAAACCTTTCAACTCTGGCTTGTAGCTGCCCTGTGAAACAGAAGCTTCACACTTCTGACTATGAAATAAATGCTGAAGTCAACCTTTTCAGCACACCGGATGCGACGAGTGTGAGCATGCTGGACCATGTCCAAACTGAACACGCCAACCCGCCTCCAAAAGATAGCACGTCAAACTCATTGGGGAGAAAATTGTGCAGGAAATATTCAGCATTTCTGTCTGACATGATGAGAAGTCTGACCTTCCAAGCAAAAGTTTGAAAGCCCTTCTCTACAGCAACACTGCTCAAAAACATTATGACCATCTATTCGGGAACTCACCCCCCCCAAATCTGGATGGATAACACCACAATAAATGATTGGAGCTGCTTTGACCTGACCATAACAGCACACCATAAAATAACACATTTCAATGACTTAATTTAAATAAATCCTATTTTTTAAATTGTGGTAAACTAAGGCTGTTTTCAGTCTTTATTACTCAATCAGCAGCCTTTAATTTGACTGATGTCAAATACCGATTTTGTGGACGATGTAGAATGTGCATGTTGATGACTTCCCAGACATCACAGCCATATCTTACGACAGTCGGCGTTACGTTGTATGCACACTGGGACTATATAGCGCAAATGAAGCAACCCTTTCCCTACCAACATGCTACGTTTTGAAATGGAATGTTAATATCGTAATGTAAAACGCACAATCTTTTCATTATTAATGTACTTTTTCCCTTCATCTTTGCTAATGGCAGGGGAGACTCATTAGGCACTTTACCATCTAATGTAACCTTTGGAGGTTTTCATCAAACATGTAAAAATGCATCTCCCTTTTAAACTAAATAAAACCATTATAAAATTACTTGGAAAAGGCAAAGAAATATTTGGAGTCAAGTGACCTGTCTTTCTCAGGCAGAATGTAAGAAATCACTGTATTTTGTAAAGTATGGGTAGTCCCTAAGTTACGATGGTTTGACTTACGATTTTTCGATCTTACGATGATGACAGTGATGCAACAAAGTTGTAAAAATATTTTAAGTTTCGCAGGGCAGGCAAACGTAGCAGCGTATGCGGTACGATACATTGGGACGCTGTGGGAATGTACACATCTCCCGCCTTGTGAGATGCCTTACGCTCACCAACGATCGACAGAGTTCAGTTGTCTCAGTGTTAGTGCTTTTTTTTTTTTGTCTCGACTTACAATAGGGTCATCAGAACGCTTCTCCATCGTAAGTCGGTGACGACCTGTATGTATTTGTTTTCATTATTTTATTAAGTAGGAGACCATTAATAAGCACCAAGCACAAACTGCTACATTGAATTCAGTTCATTAAAATAATACTGGTTCATTATTGGTAGTATGTGGCTACTGTCTTTTTGGTAGGTATTGAAAGCTTTAATTTTAACTGATTTGCGATCCATTCTCAAGGCAAGCATCATAATTTGGTTAACTTTTTTTTTTTACCTTATGCAGCCTTATGAAATTAGGTTTTTGTAAAGTGTACATCCGGTTTTGATCTTTTATTTAGCACAAAAGTTTATAGTCACCGAACACCAGCTACTACATTGAAATAATACTGCCATTATATGGTGTATGTTTAGATTTAAAAATAAGGGTGTCACTAACATTTCCAAGCCTGGGAGTACGATGAAATTTTAAGTGGTGCTTCACCCAAAGCCAGTCATGTGGCCAGCAATGAACGAAAGCGTTTGACGGAGCACCTCTGAAACACATCGGCGTCCGCGTTGAAAGCGGCAATTCCGGCACAACAAAATCGGTTATTGACATCCTATAAAAGAAATATGATCAGAGTATCTGAGACCGACTAGGCCCACATGCTACGATGCCAGGAGTCTTTCCATCCACAAACAGTACGACCCGGTGCTCTCAGCATGTTGTATATGTAAACACAGCACAAAAGGGTCACGTGGCATTTAAGGTCACGGCCACAATTTTTAAATTACACCGTAAAATCAAGTCCCACGAATGACAATGGCATTTAAACTGACTTGATGCAATGAGAATACAATCTTGTAAATAAAAATTATGGTAGGAAATATAAACCACCTAAAGCAGTATTCAAACGTGAATTTAAAAATATAACAATTGCTCTGGTTATTTAACTACTGGAGAATGACTTTTTAGCCAGAAAAGTTTCCCAAAATGAGCCGTGTAAAGAGTTGGTAATTCGACATGATATTCAGTCACATAAATACGGACATGAGCAAATACTGAACTTTGGGGGCATCAAAAGACAAAACAGTACTATTGTGTCAAAAATAAAAGAAAACATACACACATCCACGTCGTCAATTTCAGCTGAACTACAATACTATTGTTTTCAGCTGGTGAGGCTCTGTAATTGGGTGTATTTTAAGCAAGATACCAACCAGGCAAAGCCACTGCAGACTCGTGTTTCAAACTGAACTAATTCAACTAGTCAAACACTTCTTAAGTGAAGATAAAAGATACTTTAATGTGTCTGTGCTTTAGTGTCCAGTATTAGTCTTTTGAAGCAAGTTCAAAACTTGGCGAGGGGATAAGAATAGTTTCCACTATGAGAATAGACTTCTGGATCATCTGTCAATCTCTGAACCACGCCCACAAAATTAGTATGAACTGGAAAAAATAAGTTTCCCCATCTGAAACAGAGATAGATGATAATAAGCTTTTACTAAACAAGCTGGACTACAGGCACCACCCAAGGTCACTTTAGTTTCAGGAGCCTTATGCATATAAATATGCACATTCTTTAAAAAAAGAAAAAGAAAAAAACCCAACCACAAATGTAATGCAAGGCTCTGTACAGCATTACTTTACGTCAAACTGAAACCTGGGATAAAGGGATACTGACAGGTTTCAGCACAAGGCATCGTGTGTGTCTTGTGTTCTCTGACAAATTCGTGAAGGAAAAGGGTTCCGATGGATACAAGTTCGAACACAGATAACAGATACACAACAAGGTAACAGATGCCGAAACTCAAGCCTAGAAATTCTGTTATGTACAAAACAGCAACTTCAGGACAGGAGAAGGACATATAAAGGACAGGAGTCCTCACTGTTGCAACATCAGAGTGCAGGTACTTCAAATAAAATTTATTCTGATATAGTGCCTTTCACAACAAGTTGTCTCAAAGTGTTTTACAGAAAGAAATTAAAGATAACACAGAATTAACAGGGAGAGGATGACTTGAAGTTAAAGACAAGGGCAAATAGTTGGATGCAAGGTAGAACAGGTTTCATAACAATAATGTACTGTGGCACAGCCATGTAATAAATTTAATTGGGATAAAAATAAAAAAAAAAATCCAGTTATGTTTTGTAGTGTCGAGACGGCCGGATTTTCGGGTGTGAATCCATGGCCTGTAATAAGTCCTTACCTGGTGAGATCGACGCCTTTATGGAGGTGTGCAGTACTTCGCGGAGACTTCGGTACTTAACTTTACAGACTAGGTACACAAACGCGTAGGTCTGGACCTATTTAAACGCCACACTTCTAATACTGGGGAAAAAACCCCATAATTTACGGCAAATAGTGATAATCACAAGCAGACGTAGGCAGTGTGTAAAATCGTTTCGAGGATACTTACTTGAGAAAACGCTGCTGCTGAAAGCCAGAGAGCGGCCACTGCAATCCGACGTGCGTGTTTCAGCCCATCTCCTACTGACTTCCTACCTATCCAACAACAGCGTGGGGTGGGGGCTGGGGGCGTGACGTTTCAAGAGTTTTTTCCCATCCCGGAAGCAAACGTTACATGGGATTGTGGTAAATGTAGTATAATAATAATAATAATAATAATAATAATAATAATAATAATAATAATAATAATAATATACAAGAGAAACCTATATTATTATTATTCCTCCCAATGTTAGCGAACCATTCTTTCATTTCCAAGTACAGATGAATTTCAGTTCAAAGTTGTCAAATACATTTTAAAATATCTTGAGGCTATATTTGCTGACACACTTTGCACTAAAATACTATATTGTCAATACAGAATATCTGAAACCAGTACACATCTAGATTTCTGCAATATTACAAGTAAATTTGATACACCAGACATGATAAAGCCATAAAGTGGATGTTTATACTATGATATTTGTATCACAAAATAGAGTATTTATTCAGAATTAAGAAACAATTATGTGGTTTAAACCTTAATTGCAAGCAGTACTTTGGATCATCTACAGTGGGTTGGCACCCCTGCCCTGTGCCCTATGTGTCCTGGGATGGGCTCCAGGCTACCCGTGACCCTTAACAGGATGAAGCGCTATAGAAGATGACTGAGTGACTTTGGGTTATCAATTTAAGTAAGTTAGTAACATATCCTTGCTCATGAAGCATTATACCGTTGGTAACTATGAGGACATCTAACTGAAGGATTGAAAAGAAAATTACAAACAGACCAACCTGCCAATGAATCTGATTGCAGAAAGCCCAAAATACACACCAGGAATACTTTAAGAGATATTGTGAGCTATATGTTTTTTAAGAACTATCAAGAACACAATATTGTTTTATGGTTATGTTTGCAAAATGAAATGTGAACTTTCTGATCCATGACTGAGTGCGCTGGGCCTCTGAGAAGGAAATGGTGGTGTTTTGGGGAGCCGTTCAGTCCTAACTCTGGGTGGCAGTTTGGGTTCATACTGGAGCCTAACTGGGACTGTACATAGGGCAAGTAGACAATATATTGTGTGGTGAGGCAATAGTTTAAATTTCTCTTGTCTGTCAAAAGAAAACGATAAACTGCCTCTGAAAAAACTGTGGATGAACAGATTCCTCTTTCATCGTGCTAGAGATCAGGTGACTGCCTGCTGTCTTTTTCCCACACCATTTCCCATTTTTGACACTAGACCATTGTCAGTGTGGTGGAATCTCATCAAGAGGATGGGTTATCTGGTGGACAGTGGAACCTCTGAGAGCTGTGGCCAGTCTGGTAAGTCTCAGAATGGACCTGGAACATGCCTCCTAAAGCCGTACACTTTTGAGCTCTGCCTTGCTTTCATGTTATGAGACGCAAATGGTCTACTATGCCTCCTAATGTGAATGTTCAGGTGGGGTCAGGAAAAGGGAAGTGTTACAAAGCAGTAACGTAAAAATCAGGTCCTAGCACAATTGAGTCCCACGTGGGTGCTGGTTACACAGGCTTGTTGGTGGCCATGTTCCACACAGCTCTGACCTCTTACAGTCACACTTCTCTGTGTGGGATATTTCTCCAAAGGGCTGGAATCCTCTGCTTCCTCAGTGGCTGTTTGCCCATGTGAAAATACAGTCTACAGGACCCCCAAACTTCCTTTTCCCCCAACTCCAGGAACAATAGCAATGAAACATATTTAGCAAGAAAAAAAAAAAGAAGAACTATTTTCAGTATGGGTAAGTCAAAGGTCATTGGTGTTCATTTGCCACCTATCTTTCTTCAGCTACATTTAAGAGTGGATCAAACTGTACACTATATCTGTACTACATTTGTATGACATTTTCACATTTGTACTCAAATACAGCAATCTCACAATTGCCCCATATTTTTAGACACAGTTTGATAAATGACGCTTATAAAAGCTGAATGCGTTGGGTGAGACTTTAGTGTGCTACTGTCATGTTATTTCAGAATATAAATTTTTACTGCATCTTACTGGAATCTTACTTGTATCGCAATAATTCTTCTGTCATAATTTTTGAATTAATCTGACACAAAAAATAGCATGCAATTAATATAAATTCATAACTGGGTAATATTGGCTTTGAGGCTGGTTTATAAAATTGTGTCAAAAAATACACTATAAAAAGTACTCTATCCTCGGTATATGACTACATATTTCACTATTCAAATTTGTATTCATGGGAAAAGAAAAAAGGGTCTCATTGTAATGTAACTAAACACTTTGCTTTCCTTTCTCAGTTGCGGTGAACTGAGACCTCCATGGCCTCTCTCATCTTTTTTTTTCAGTGCAAGTAATAATGAAACTAACTGCTGTACAGCTGTTGACAATTGTCGACAATTGATATAAAAGGAATTTTCCCTTTATAATCAGCCAGATGTGTTCTGCTCACTGAGAAATGTCACTGTCCTCACGAGTGATTGTGACCATTAAATGAGCATCTCGTCTCAGTCAGTTTACGGAGGCCTTTGTGGTTAGCTGCTGTTCCCTGTCACTGAATTATTCCTTCATCATTCACATCCATATTTTGGCAGGAATTTTCAGATCCTTGGACTCATTATCTGATTTTACATCCATGACTTTCAGATTAGCTGTCATGGTGGCTTAATGGGTAACGCTATTGCCTCACACCTCCGGGATTGTAGGCAGCATGCAGGTGAAGTGGTTGTAAACATATTTTGACCTAACTAGTAGGCAGCTGGAGTTTGCATGTTCTCCTCCACTTGGTGAGACGTCCAGAACGGTGGGTTTTCTCTGGGTTCTCCGGTTTCTTCCCACAGTCCAAAGACACGGAAGTTAGGTTGATTGGCATCTTCTGCCCTTTGCCCTTTGTGTGTGTGTGTGTGTGTGTGTGTGTGTGTGTGTGTGTGTGCGTGTGTGCCCTGTGGTGGGTTGGCGCCCTGCCCAGGGTGTCCCCTGCCCTGTTCCCTGTGCCTCCTGAGATGGGCCCCAGTCTTCCTGCCACCCTGCATTGGATCAGTGGTATAGAAAATGGATGGATGGATAGTAGGTAGCTGTAAAACTCCAAATGGCACAGATCTGCAACCAAGGCTGCTGGTCAAACTGTTACACTCTGCCCTGAATACCTAAGGAGATTTTAAAAGTAAGGAAGCAAAACAGTAGATGCACAGTACCACAGTAGATCCTGTACTGCTTAACTGTTAAACACTACACTCTGATCTTTTCATATGAAAGGCTGTATAAACACCTGCCAGTCTACTGAAGGTAGTCTTTACTCAAAACATCTCTCTATACACAGCATTAGGGAGAAGAAGACAAGTTATTGGGGTCCCGCATTCATAAAAATGACATCACCCCACAAAGCAAAACACATACAATTAAACCACTAAATGCATTTTTTCATTATAATAGTTATAGCTGAAATGTTACTTTGTTGCACAGAAGAAATAAAAGCCCATATATTTAAAGCATAGTTCCACCTAGTAGAACTTTGTGATAAAATGAAGTCTTTCTCCCCGGTGATGAGCAGAACTGCAGTCTCTGTGAACTAGCTTCACTTTAACAAAACCTTTAACCAAGGGCAGGGTGAGACATGGGACTGTAGCGGCTGCGTACATCACACCTCAAACACTCACCGACCTCCAGCTGCATGACCTCTGACCTGACTTATATGTGTGCCTTCTCACAGACCTTGCTAACCACATGCTCATCCACAAAGGTCCACCAAAGAGCACGAGGCACTAGCAGCAGGATGGAAGTTCACCTCTCCAAGAAGCTGCCGGCTCATAGAGTCGGAACCGCGACATTGATGCAACAGGCACGTATCTGAAAGTCGACAAGTGCTGGGCTGTTGAGAATTAAACTTTTCTGTCTGGATATGCTTACATCCAGGGCAAGAAACATCAATGCACATGCTACATGTTAATTATTAATGTAAAAAGAGGTGTATCTTGTCATCAAGGGTTGCAAATTTGTTCATTTCTACATAGCGCAACTCAGATGTTTTTGACATGTGCCAGGCTTTCGTGGTTATTTACGTTAAATGCATGGGATGTTTTCCTGGAAGTCAGATCACACAATGGGAGTGGATTGAACTGTAAATTCTAAACTTAAAAAATGATACCTGGCTATTTCCTGCCATCTAGTGGCAAGTAAGCATTTCCTGATGAGTTGAAGTACTGAAACGATCTTGGTAATCACACATGTGACAGCATGTTCACTTCTGTTAAACAAATTTATGCTTGCCTGACTCTTTTATATGAAAATTCCATTTTTCCTGACTCTTCCATATTCCTGTCCTACCCACCCTTGGACACAGGAGTTTCAGCAAAGATTAGCTTGTCTTGTGCCTTGCAGACATCTGAAGATGGATGGTAGATCACCACCTGTAGTTGAATCTCTCCAAGACTGAACTATTGGTCATTCCAGAACTCTATTCCCTGTGAGCTGTCTTTCATCCTTAGCACATCAACTGTAGCATCTTCAACATCAGTGAAGAACCTATTTATGGACCACAATCTGACATTCTCCAACCACATTCCTACAGTGTCCACGGCTTGAAGATTTTCCCTCTACAACATTGGGAAGATCAGACCATCTCTAACAAAACATCACAACACCTAACAAACTCAAAACTCAACTCCTTGTCCAGGTATTAGTCATCTCAACATTAGACTACAACAAGTTACTCCTGGCTGGTTGTCCAAGCTCTGCGATTCCACCTGTCCAGAGGATTCAGAATGCTGCAGCCAGCCTCATCTTCAACCTTGTTACTCTGCTTCTCACCTTCCTTCATTGGCTTCTGGTCCAGGCTCACATCAAATATTTACTTTCAAGTCCATCAATGGGGCTGCTTTAAGATACCTCTAGTCCTGAATTAAGACCTATGTCTCCTCCTGCACTCTATAGTCTGCTGATGGAAAAAGACCGGTTGCACCCCTGCTGAAGAATGATAGACCTAGGCTCTTTCCTTTTCCTGGCACCCAAATGCTGCCTGTCGCTTTGAGAATTTCGTTATCAATGTCCAAGTTCCAAAACCAACTAAAGACCCATCTCTTCAGGGAACACCTCATCACTTGAACCTCATCTAAATCAGATCAGCTTCTTTATTGCTCCAGTGTTTAAATGCTGTTTCTTTACCCCTTGCGTTATTACTAATTAAAATTTTTTCCTTTTTAGTTCATTTAGAATTTTGTGCACTTTTGACTATAGGACAGCACTTACTGTTATCTGATTTCCCAGATATTGTCTGACTTTAATACATGCGTGTGTATGTGTACTGGTCATTTTTAAGTCACTTTGCTCAAAGGTGTCTGATAAATGAACAAGCGTAAATGTAAACTGTTTTCATGGGACGTCATACTGTTAGCGGGTGTGGGGGTGCAGCAGGGTTCCCCGTTTTGGAGGTCTAACCAAGGTCTCCTAAGTACTAATTGTTAGAAAGCCATCTTCGGCTATTGTTTTATTTATATCAGCCTTTTTTCAAAACCAGGCTAATTATTACAGAAGTGTACCATGAATGGTACAAACTATTTTTACTTTACTTTTTTACTAGAATAGCTTATTTATCTACAGAAGTTTTTGTAAAAAGAAAAGGACAGATCACACCAGGTTTATCCTAATCCCTATCACAAGAATATCCGCAACTCAAAATGGGTCATGACTCGTACTTTGGGGATCATTGACGTAATGGATTTATATTTTACTCAACGTAACAAAAGCTTTCCATGTGTGAGAAGTATAACACTATAAAATCCATACATTACACACGCAACAGAACAGCTGGTTTACCACGCCAAAAACAACCCATATTCACAATGAAAAAAAAAAATCGCAACCTTTTTAGAAAGAAAGCACGTGAATATACTAATAAAAACGAAATCGTAAAGAAAAAGCAGTAGTGGCTGTCCTCTGAGTGTCAAGAGCACGGCCCCGTCCTCTCTACTCTGCTATTTCTAGCATCTTTCTTCGTTCACGATTACGTGTATCTCTAGTCATAGTGACCAGACTTGGTGTTGGCTTCTCCGGGTTTCTATTAATTGGCTCTCGATTACTTTTTTTCTTGGTTATTACGGTGAATGTGCGAGTGGTCGTATGCTGTACTCCGCTCTCTGTTCCCGGTCAGTACAGTACTCTGGTCCTGTTTATGCTTCTCTTCGCCTTGCATTTATCCCCCTGCCTGTATATTATCGTCTCCCTTGTTTCCACTCCGTCCCTGTCACACCCCAGTTTGTGCCAGTAAAACCCCTTTGGCGACCAGACTCGTGCTCTTACTTCCCCATTGCGTCTCAGCAGCAGCGAGAAAAACTGTTTAATAACACAGACAGAAATGAAGTCTCAGGACAGATTAAACCCATGTAGTCATGTGTCTTCTTCGATTTGAAAAGCAAAAATTTCGAATAATTTAACCAGTCAGCCAACGCGACGGTGTTTATCCACGCAGCTACTTATATTACGGTGTTGAAATATTATTAAATCTGATTTGTACTTCTGACGGCACTCTGGGTGGGGTGTGCATGTGAAGGCACTCTGGGTGGGGTGTGCATGTGAAGGCACTCTGGGTGAGGTGTGCATGTGAAGGCACTCTGGGTGGGGTGTGCATGAGAAGGCACTCTGGGTGGGGTGTGCATGTGAAGGCACTCTGGGAAAATAGAGATGGACCTTCAGTTTCTGGACATGGAGACAACATTGGCTGTCTGGGTGTCGGAGAAGCAAACGACACCAGTGCAAGGTTTATAAGGACTGCAGTCCTGAGATTAGTGAAAGGACTGAAAGGTGTGCAGCAACGAGCTGAACAGTGTGAGTTGAAGGACCAGTGAAGGACGCACATCCTTCATCCACATGGTTCCTTTTTTTGTGAGAAATAAGGGAGCTGAGGAGATGGAACAACAGATTTAAACCTCCTCTCTTCAGTCTCCAGCAGGACAACAGCAGAAACATTATGATAAAACTGCTTTAAACCAATCACTGACTCATGCAGTTTTTAATAAATATCCCATATCACCAAACAAACCCATCAAATCATATACTACACTGGATGGGTTAAATGCAGAGAACAAATTCTTCATATGCGACCCACATACTTGACAATAAACCTGATTTCCTTCCCTTTCCTCACTTCCCTTCCTTATAATTGATGTAAGCCAAGGTCAACTGGGGACATCACTGAAAAATCCTGATATACACACGTACAACAATTTTCTCCATTAAAATCATCGATGTTTGTTTTGGACAACGCCAACGCTAAATTGTTCACTTGCTGTTGGAGTATCCACTAAATCCAGGAGATTCAGTGGATTTAGCAGATATTCCAACAGCAACTCAACAATTTAACGTTGCTACATTGGAAAAATGTTCTTACGCCTGTTGTCGCATCTTTAAGCCCTGCATGTCATATCCATTGAATAAAGAATATGATGAATTCTAATTCAATATAGTGTTTATCATGCTGTCACTCAAAATAATTACCAAATTAGAAGATACTTTTCTATGTTATTTAATTATAAATTCATAAATTATGCCCTGTGTTTCATTAGTAACTTTACTTTTGTATTCTCTTTTTTTTTTGTGAAAACCCTGGACATTGTAGCTTAAGCTGCAGAGGTACATGGATAGATATAAACAGGCATACTGGATAGATATTAACAGGCATGCTAGGTAGTTATAAACAGGTATGCTGGATATGTATAAACAGGCAGCTGGATAGTTACAAACAAACATACTGGATAGATATTAACAGGCAGCTGGATAGTTATAAACAGACATGCTGGATAGCTATAAACAGGCAGCTGGAGTGGACTGAGACTGTACAGTATAAAAAATTGAGTCCAGCATGCTGGTCCGTATAGGTTCTCATTACCAGAGTAATGGAAACATTTGTACTCATGGGTGTAACGACAAAGGCCACCTGACAAATGAACCCTAAATGACTTGGGCTCCTCCCAAACAATATGCCTGCTTGTACACCCACCACTGACGTAGCACTGTCTTCCTCCCCGATGCACGAGAATGCACGCACCCATGCACGTACACACTCACACACACACATACACATACACACACATACTCCCAAGCCACAAACACAACGAAACATGATTTGATATTTGTGAAGTGCTCAAAGTCTTTCAACCTGATTTTGAAGGGCCACTGTGATTGCAATGCTAACCTTTCTGTGGACATTTTAAACTGCTTGGTGCAAGGGGAAAAAAAAGAGTGCCAGACCATTTCTCCCCTGTGTAAAACTGTCAGGTAAGTGAACCCAGGGGATGTGGGGGAACTGAAAAAAAAATAGGAAAAACATTCAGGCTAGTCTGAATTTATTTCAGCCCTGAGCAACCCCTCAACAAAACTAAATGACACAACACAAGCACTCTGTTTTCTAATGGTTCTGTCCAGTCGGGTCAGTGGAGCAGGTTAATGCTTTTCGGGTGCTGTTCCCCTGGGTGTTGCACTGATATTTTGTGTTGTACAGACACATAGTGTCATGTATTGGCCTGTGTAGCTGAGTGTTAATGGCAGCGCAGATACAACAGGGGTAATAACAACATGGAGAAACGACATTGTCTCTTGTTGGAGGGACCACTTTACTCCCAGTTGCCTTCCATGGGGTCCCGGAGAGACACATTAGAGGGCTCCCTCTCTGAGAGCTTTTTAAAGCCTAGGCTCACAGTGTAGAATCACATGGAGAAGGTATCCAAATGCCAACACTGTGGAAGCACATTAATCTCCCTTCTATGGGCTCTCTATGGGCTCTCACGTTGGAAACAGGCAATACCAGCTAAGGCTGGCTGTAAAAAAAAAAAAACGAAAAAATCCTAAATGATTGTTCATCACTTGTTTGAAGGCATTGATTAGTGCCGGTTGCGACACACTGGTGGCACGCTTATCAGCCGGGAGTTTTCGATCTCATGTAGAATGAGCTAAGGAAAAAAAAGACACAAGAGCCGTGATTCAAAACAGAACCTTGGCCGCTTCTAAAATGAGGAAACACAGACCAAGACGTGCTGCGTCGCTGGAAACAATGCAACAAAAGCCTAAAACCGAATGCTCAATTTTGGTGAAAATCATAGATATTCCAGACACACTGAGCTAAATAAATCTCCCTGTTGTAGGTCCTGTGTATATTTTCCCTCTGAGGTCAGAGGTCAACCACTTCAGCAGTCAGCACTTGTTTCCTGCAAGCATCTAAGCTGCTTCGGGAAAAACAGCTGCCTTTCTGTTTGCACCATGTAAATGAAGGACGTTAATCATTATGGATCTGACCAGCAAGTGGGACATTAATCCTGCTTCTTTAGCATAGCTACAGCATGCCCAGTGCTAAGTTTAGAACAAATCCCAGAGTTTGCTTAATTTAAATCATCTTTTTACTCACCAAATGAAATGTGCAGACATCTGTGGTGTGTTTTATTTGCTTTAGCAACACATTTGTCCACTGTGACCATTTTTAATGAACTGTAGGGTGAGGCGAGGTCCAAATGCAGAGAGGAGGATTTATTCCAGAACAAAACAAAGTATGGCAAACAAGGAACAATGGCTAGGGCATTAACATGGAACTAAGGATGACAAGGGTTGCTAGCAGATTTCACAAGGTTTGGGACTACTGTGGGATTTTTACATTTAACAAGGCTTCAGTTTTGACACTATGGACTACAGAAACATACCATACAATACACTACTTATAATAACTGGAAAGGAGTTAAAGAGGAGGGAAACTTAAATAGAACTCAGGCAAACGAGACACACATAGGAGGCGCTGATGATATATTTACAACAATTTGGCATCAGGAAACACCAGGGGGGTGACACCTAGAGGACATGAAGAGACATGACAGGGCAGGGCATGACACCACTGGAGCGTGCTGATTTTAAGTTAAAATAAAAAGCCCAGGTTTCAAAGCTAATTCCCTTCTCTGACACTCAAATCCACAACTTTCCTGTGTCAGGTATTGTTCTGTCTCTGAAATATGGAACCCGATGCCCACCTACACCATATGCTACATGAGAAAACCACACATCCTAGTAACCAGTAATAATGTCTTCATCTGAAACTTTCCTCCTGAATTAACTAGCCAATGCTTAATAGAAATCATTCAGGTACTGTGCTTCTGACATACTAACTACCATATAGAACAAAGTGAACCTATAATTCGTCAAGAATGTGAAATTTTATAAGGTGAGCAAAGCTTCTAAGTACAATATGTACTTCTAAGTACATATTTGTTGACTTAGAAAAATAAAACAAGATAAAAATAGAAATCAGATTTGGGAAGATTAACCTTTCCATAACCTTTCTCAGCACTGCCACAGTGCTGACGATCATGTTATTGAATGAATGCCTATGAAAACAAGGAGGCAAGTTTGTCAAGAATGTCAGGAATGCGCCTTTTTAGGGAAAATGAGAGATCAGCCTCGTATAACACAGGGAGGACATATTTATGTGTATGTTACATAGCTGCCTGTTTCCAGAATGCTGCTGCGATAGATGCAGCCATTCTGCACTGCTGTTTTACCGCTTTGATGTGACAGTGAGTCAGAGTTGGTTGCGCTGGCTGTGTGTTGCTCCTGAGGGGGGGGGGGACTTGAGAAAGGGCAGTGCGGAGACATTCCCTTTCTATCTCAACCCTGCATCCCTTGTCGCCAGTGCATTCCCATTCTGTACCAGAATTTGCACAGCTAGCGGTACATCTAAGTGCACGCCTCAATGTGTGTGGGCTAGCAGCCATGTGTGTTAGCGCTCGTTCTCCTGAGCAGGAGTAAAGGGGGACATGCCCAAACGTTTGAGTGGTGCCGTGGTGAGGACAATAATTATTTGCTGCAGTGTGCCATGCCCATGCCTGTTGTTCCTCTCATGTCCACTAGTTGCTCCCTCCTTCATGCCTCATGTTAATCCCTAAGTGTATTAGTACTTACCAGTTGTGCCTTGTTAATGTTCTTATTTAAGATCTCCCTGTGTGTCAGTATGTTGCCAGTTGTGTTGAGTTGTTAGTGTTTGTTAAAGCTATACTTCCTCTCCTTGCCTCCCCTTGCCTCACAATAAATCTCTCTCTATGCACTTGGACCTCACCTCAGGCCATTCGATTCGTGACACGGTGAAGTCAACTGGCTATCATAGTCTGCATACGTGTGTTTCTTTATAGCTTCTGACATTGGGGAGGTCAATGGTTAAAAAGCTCCAGAATCGTATAGGATGTCCTGAGTAACAAACACATACTGCTGGACTTGCCCACATAAAATGCATTTGTTTCTATTTCTTTTGACTATGGCTAACTAAAAATGTCAAACATTTCAGTTTGCTTTTAGTTTTGAGAATTGACAGCTATAAGGAATGCTTAGTTGTATTGTGGTCTGCACGATGCCTCTGCTAAGGTAATAACATAAGCCTACATTTGTATGTGCATTCACATACAAATGTGTCTGCATGTGTGTTTATGTACGTGTGTGTGTATAACATTTCCGTGAAAGGGATACTGGAATCCAGTAGCAGAGCTCAGAGTTTTAATGAAATAGAAAAAACCCAAACTTCTTGTAAATCTTGATCAAAAAGACAGAGTTTAGGAAACTGTGTGAATTGGTCCTGGAGAAAAACAGCAAGAGGGACACGAGAGAGGAGCAGGGAAGATTTCGGAACAGGGTAGATTTACCATAGAAGAATAATGACTGGCAACAATAGACAAAGAGTCAATAGAACACTCAGAATCTGTTGTTGAAAATACATGACAATACCTTGCAAAGATTCTGTGCCTTTTCCAAGCTTATAGAGGACACCAGTTATCAATGCCAGCTGCTGTTTGATTTTCAGGGGGCGTGGCAGGGTATGTCTCTGTGTTGAAATTCCTGTGTATGTGTGTGTACCCGTGTCTTTGTGTAGGCATGCCTTTGTGTTAAAACTAAAGGCTACATGTTACATGTTACAATTTAAACTAAAGGCTACATGTTATAATGGTGTTGTGTTTAAGAACATAACTTTATAAAGTGATTATTTCTGGGTCACGTTGCTGGAGAAGCCTACTTGCAATAGCAGTACAAAAGGTAATTAAGAAATACTATAGCAAGAAATATCTATCTGAATGAAAAGGGTAAAAATTATATCTCTTTTCAGGAAAGCATGTTAATAAATTAATCAGAAACAATGTAATATCAGCAGGATTAATCTAACCGATTTCGAGACGAGCACTACAATTTTTTAAAGCAGTTTCTGCTCATTAACTGTTGTTTTAGAATTTCAGTAATGTCATTAATAGACAAAAACATTTTTTTTTAATGTGTTAGGGTTAATGGGATGATGCCTTCATCTCTGAGAGCAAACAGGTATATGCGCACATGACTCTTTGTGTGTGTGTGTGTGTGTGTGTGTGTGTGTGTGTGCGCTGTCATGTCTCTGGGTTTGTGGCCTAATTTTGCCTCCACACCGCCACTCCTCTTGTTCGTTGACAGGAAGTAGCAGTGCAGCTGTTAGCAGCAGAGTGCAGAACCAGTGACAGGTGTCTCAAGCATCACACGCCTGGAGCAACATCTAACCTGTCGAGGGACTGGGACTATCCCACCTGGAAAAAGCAACAAGTTGTAGGACAAAGGGTCAGTCCAGACTTTAGAGATCAAAGACTCAAGCCAGTGACTGTGAAAAAAAAGCAGTGCTATGGTAACTCGTGTAGAAAAGACAGAGTTCTTTTCAGAACTTTATATGTAGAACTATCAGCTGTTCACTCTACTGAATGGACAGTAAATAAACACACCATATGAAACCATTAAGACACCATATGAAACCATTTAAGCCTTTTTTCTGCTGCTGTTTTTCCAAGTACCTTTGGAAACATGCAGTAACTTTCTCACATTCCTTCTGGGGGCGAGCAAAGATTTAGGGCAGTGAGTCAGTTCCTGGATTGGAGCCCAAGCTGAACTGGAAACCGGCTGCAGGACACGGCACTACACGCAAGGCGAATGAGTAACACCCACAGAATATGTGCTTAGCGCACACGCACACACACACACACAGACACAGACACACACACACACAGTCACATGTGGATCATACCAACATCTCCTGGCACATATAAGCAACTAAGAACAATAAAAAAAGAAAATTCAAAAGCACAGTAAATTTCCTCAAAAGTAAAAAATTTATGGAATTTACGGCAGAAGAAGCTACTTGAATGAGTACTGAAACATTCCTATCACGAAGAAGAAGTTCAGTTGACATGATTCAATTCACAGACAACTCTATGTGGATGACTGAGAATCTTCATCAACATATTTACTGCAGACCATTTGAAAAGCATGACTTACACAAGTCAGCGGACAAACATCATTCACAAATTGGCAAAACGAACCAGGGTAATGAAATTAACAGACAATGTATCAGACAACTAAAAAAAAGAAATTGGAAATTTAAAGTAACTGAGTATCTAATCTTGTCCAATTTCTGTGTCAGGTAATGGTATAACGGTGGATGGACTACTTTGTTAGGTGAGCACCTGTTACGTTTGCACTAAATGTGGGGTAAAATGAATGTCTTTGTCTGTTCGTATGGATTAAATGCTTTACCTGAATATGTATCTCAGGCCCATGACCCTGAATTGGATAAGGTGGTATAGTAAATGGATGGATGGATCTCAGAAAAGAAAAGATATATTATATGGATTAACATATTTATATCAGGGATCTTAAACTGTACACTGCAAGGAAACAAAGGAGTAGTTTAATTACTTTCCCGTTTTCTTTTTTGGAGGAAAAAAAAAATCGGGACACACGCTGGTTCCCAGAGTACAGAGAGCCACTGAGCACACATCGGCACAACCAGGAAGTGGGAAGTGGAAGTGTGGAGTGCAGAGGCACGCCGCTGAACAAACGGGCACATCCTCAGAGGAAGCGGAGCTGTTGCTCACGCAGGGCTGCAGCGGGAAGCGGCTCCCTGCTCTCACGGCGCACACAAAAGCAGAGAGACGCGCACGCGCACTCCGCCCCGAGACCTCCGTAACGCGCGCGTCTGCCCCGCCGGCCGCCTTTGAAGCGACACGGACCCGCTTCTCGCTGCGATGAAGTAAATAAAGCCTAAACAATAACAGCCAGGAAGGAGCAGCTGCTCCACTGTTAGCCATCTGAAACGAAGCAGGCGAGCACATGGCCCGTATTTAAAAAACAAGAAGAGGTGCTTTTGAGTCTTCGTATTTGCGCTAAATTGTTTTTATACATTGTTTTTACAAATATATATCAGAAAAAAAGGTTTGATGACGATTTTAATAAAGAAGTGAAGTCCAGTGACGGCTTCCAGGTGTAGAGCTACCCATGTGCGTAACGGGGGTCAGAGAATGGGGGACGAAAGGCTGCAGCCCTTAAATGGTCTGGATGCAGAAGTTTGGATATAGGGATGCCCAGTACAGTGTGGCTTTTCAAGAGCAGCTCATACCACCTGGGGGGTTAAAACTAAGGAGAGGTGGCAGTTTGCTCCCCTTAGGCACCCCCGCCATCCCATTCAAGTGCACTGCTGCAATCTGAATGTGTGGGAAATGGCCTTGTGGGTTAAGTACAGTGTGTGTATATTTAAGTTTGCCATATTGTTCACCTTTTGTGACACCATACTATACCCTGTGCCATAATGTAGTGCTTTCAGAGTATAGCTGATATATTGTACCTATGGTGTGTAACGATATATCCTGCAAACTGCCTCGGGAAATACAGGATGTTGTTAGAGCAGCTGGAAATGCGCTTCCTCCAGGCGGACATGCGTGTGCATGCTTTCCACAGAGGCAAGCCATGCACGTGACATTCAGGAGGAAGAAAAGGGCAAACGCGTGGTACAGCTCCACCTACTGTACAAATAAGGAATTTATTATTTGTTTTAAACATTTTCTGTAACGCCAAATACCAACTTTCTTAACTCTGTAGGCCACTGCAGTGTTATAACCAGTCCTTAAGACACACCAGATGCTGGACATTCTATTGTCTCTGCTTTTAGTAATGGGTTGTTTTATTAACTTATAACCAGAAGACAAATCTCGATTAGTCTCCAACAAATGACATGCATGTGTGCATACTCACATACACAGAAAGTGTCAGAGAGAAATAAATGTTACCATGTACATATATCTAAAACCAATTCCCCATTCCCCAGTTTATAGGCAAAGCTTTTCAAAAGGAAACCCTCTGAAAGTCATTAAAGAACTTAACCTGATGTAGGAACAGAAGTAAAACCAAGATAGGAGGGAGAGGGCCAGCTACACTGTTGTACACTGACTTGTTATGCCAAGCAGTAATTTTCCTGAGCCTGTTTATGATATTCTTCCAAGTTTTCATACTTACTGTGCTCTCTGAACCTTGTTTGACCTTTGAACTCAGACATACTAGTGCTGCGCTTCATCTCTGCCTGACCTCATAACAATGCACATTCTTACAAATCGGCAGTTTTTGGGATATCATTTTAGCAACATGATTTAAAGACTTAATTTAGATGTTATTCCAAGGAGATAAAATTGCTTTGGTTTTGTACTGGTTTAATTACTCTACAGGTTTGCTGCCTTCAGTGTGTGGCTGATTATAGGTTTATACAAAAACTTCACAAAATCAATGCATACATTTTATTCTGACAAGGCAGTTCCACCTTATTACACAGTAATGAAAAGGGAAATACAAACTTTGATTGTTAATTATCCGTGTTTACTTGGCAGCAGTCCCTCTCCTTTGAGAGCTTTGTATGGATTAACAATAATCTGAAACTGTATAATCAGTATTATCATTCACAAAAGATGAGGACATCTGCCTTTTATCTTGCCCATGCAGAAAATATGGAATTTGGAAGGAGTCTTCTTGCTCTCTCTGCTTTCTGTATCAGGGTCGCTATCCTTTGTGGCGGTCCTTATGCCTTGAGGAACAAGGTTACTGTAAATGGGGTCGAATATGGAAAAACGTGCAGCAGAACGGTGACAGTGAGCACCTACCTGTCCTAGTGCTCAGGCATCAACTTTGTGCTGTAAAGATTCCTGAGGATGTAGGACAGAGAGAAACAGAACAGGGTGGTCATTTCACTGTTCAACCCACACACCTCACTCTGTAGACCAGACAAGCTAGGCTTACCAAGAATGCTACGCAAAACACATTTCAAATATATCACAGCCCTTAGAGGGTCTGGTAAGTGTGCAGATGGCTGAATGATACCACAAGCCTTGATCCCCTGGACCAGGTTCTATAGCCAAGGATGTGGGACACATACAAGGAATTTGTTCTCTGCATTTAACCCATCCCACTGGGAGTAACAGTGGGCAGTATTTTCAGGGCAGTGAAAGGGCTGTCTTGCTCAGGGACACACCCAGTGACTGGATTGCGATTTTAACTGGGAGATTTCCCACACCCTAGCCTGATGTTTTACCCACTGAGCTACCAGACCACCAAACATGGAACACTTCACGAATTTGCGTGTAATCCTTGCACCAGGCACCACATTAATCTTCTCTGTATTCCAATTTTAGTTTATGTGTTGCTGAAGCTAGTTTATTATTATTATTATTATTATTGTTGTTGTTGTTAATAATAATAATAATAATAATAATAATATTAATAATCAGGTACTGCAGTATCCAGTGGCTCCTGGGTTTCTCAATGTATTAATGACATTTGCTCAACAGCCCTGACACTCTGTCCTTGCCATCTTTTATACAGGCTTTGTGGGTTTTTTGCTTGAGGTCACTAACTGAAAGCACAGTGAGGACACACTCTAAGCACAGTGAGAACACACTCTAAGCACAGTGAGGACACACTCCAAGCACAGTGAGGACACACTCTAAGTTAAAGTAGAAAAATGCTTTGCCTACTTTATATGGCTTAACATTACTTAACCCCACATCAATAAGCATTAGACTAACCGTTATCTAGCCAAAACAGCAATTTTATAAACATATTAGACAAAAGAGCTGATTCTGTATAAATGTGTTTTAAGCATAATTAAAATTTTAATTACAATATTTTACGCAACATTTATTTTATGAGTAAGTTGCTACTGCTGTAATTTTGTTTTAAGTCAAGAGAATCTTTTGTGACTGTCAGGTCAGGGCTCCTTTTGAGGAATACAAAAAGGGGGTGTTTACTAAAGTGACCAAAACACACACACACACACACTCAATGCATAAAGAAAATTCAGAGGCCATTTAGGGCCTGTCTACAAATATAACAAATCCAGGCACCCACACCAGAAGCCACACAGTGTGTGTGTGTGTGTGTGTGTGTGTGTGTGTGTGTGTGTGTGTGTGTGTGTTTGTGTGTGTGTGTGAGAGAGAGAGAGCGAAGGGTAAGCAGGTGTGCCGGTTGATCCGCTGGAGGAGGGGGTGGGGGAACTGCCACAATATGTTGAGGATTATATTTTTGCAAACTCTGATTATCACTGTCCTTTAATGCGGCCTACTCCACAATGACAGTGCTGATTTGGCAGCTGTCCCATAGTGGAAAATCAGCCCCAAAGGTCTGACCTTACCCCACCCCCCCCCCCAACCTTGTCAAATGGCTGTCAGTGTTGCCCTTGCGTTACTTGGCTGTGTACCAACGTCTGGGGCGGCTGGGTGTGCCGGCACATGGTGGGTGAGACAGCCACGGCAGAGGGTGCCTGCAACCCACTGTCTAGTCCTGCATGCACGCGAGGCGACGGGGGTGGCTGGCCCATGGGGGGGGGGCTGGTCACTGAGCAGAGAACTTGAGCGGAGAGGCTAGACTCCTGCCTTGTAAACGATTCTCTCTTCAAATGTGATGACATTTGAGGTTCTGGCATATTCCAAATATTTTCCTAAACCGCCACCTTATGAATTTGCAGCGTAAACACCTTGTAAAATGCACACAACGAGAAAAGCGTAGTAACTTAGCAGTTTGCACATGCCCTTCACAGTGTATGATTTTGCTCAACATCTGCTTTGTCATTTACAGATGTTGTGCTTTGTACTGATTCCATAGCAGCAGTTAGCCTTCTCTACCTTTTTTTGTGACATGAGTATCTTTACTAATGCACAGTCCCTTTAAGATAGAAGTCAAGTTTTCACAGATGGTTGATACCATTAAGTCCCTTATAAAAGCTGACCTGGCTGGGACTAAGAAATCTGATTGTTGTTGGAGTGGAGGTAATGTGAATCCACCCTTTCAACCCACCCTCTTCCCAAGACACAGTCTGTTGTCAGAGCCCTTCAGGTGTCCATTGCCATGGCACTGCCAGCTTGGCGACACCAGGCCAGCGCCTGGCACCAGCAGCCGCCTGACGCCTCTCTAAGCCTGGCATGGCTTCTGGCGCAGGCACACTATCTCCCAGCATGGTGGGCACAATGGGCCATGGCCACATCCCTAATGGTGCGCTGGCACAGGCCCCTGCAGACCCTCAGTCTTCTGTCTGGACAGCCAAGGCCTGGTGCCAAGGTGGGGGCCCTCTCCAGAATTTGTGTCTTCGAAATACACACAAATTTTCAAAAGCGAAAGGCCCAGGACTCTTTTTGTCCAAGTAGCACAATGTGAAATGTACTTAAAGGCATAATAATGCATTATCGAATGAGTTTTGTTCATTCCAGGCAGCACAACACCAACAGTACAAAAGTCACCCAGATAGGTCCATTAAAATCTAAACCATGCCTCTCCTGTGGACAGAATGTAATAAACTTCAGTACAGTAAAATTAAAACACACCAAATTTAAAATGTGTGCCTGCAACACACATTATGTCTGTTAGCATAAAACTTTGTGGTCACATGAAAACGTACGCTTCTGTAGCTGAGCCAAAGTCCTTCTTTGCCTAACAATTACACAAACAGTCCCAGCCAGCCCTGGGCATAGGCCGTACAGGCAAATGCTAGGGGCACCATCAGTCCATAGGGGGCGCCATTGGGTACAAACACAGTGGCGATTGGTGGAGGAATTGGTTGTAATGTAAGGGGCACCAGCTAAAATCTTGCCTAGAGCGCCAAACTAGTCAGGGCTGGCCCTGCAAACTATAATGAATTCTTGCTAATCAGTTGCCACCACTTTTAATTGTCACAAAGCCACGGCACAAAAAATATATATAAATGATCAAGGAGTATTATCTTGCGTTGAGTTGCCGAGTGACAGAGACTGTCATTTTCAGTCTTGTGCGTCTTATTGAACGCCCCTTGCCATGAAAAAACTGATCGCGACTTTCACATAATTTCACATAGCCGTCCTTGTGAAATTTCATGGTATGGACATGGTCTTCACGCACATAGCAGTTCGGGATTGACCCAGCAGCTAAACTTGAACAAATGAAGCAAGACGAATGTCATGCCAGAAAACCTTAAATTAACAATTAAATGCGTTTGTTAGTGTTTGAATTAATAAGTCCTATTATTGACGTAAGTAACAGTGGTGTGCATAACTCAAGAGGTCTGTACTTTTTCTGTATCCTAACTTGAGAGAGAGAGAGAGAGACAGACAGACAGACAGCGATAAAGAGATAGACATACAGACGGACAGACACAGATAGATAGAGCGAAAACGATGGACAGAATGTCACTGATGCATTTTATTCCGAACTGTTGAAGGCTCTCGATTTACGGTTATTTTTCGTATGCGTGGGTTTCTCAAAAGCTATACTAGCAAAAGATCCAAAGAGGTCACTTTATTTCTGGGAATTTTTGTGCACAGTGGTGTTTAAAAATCCAAGTAAAAAATCCCGATCTGAGCCCACTCAGATCTGATGGTTGATTCCTCAGCTTGAGGCAGATTGTATCTCAAATGTAGATCAGACACTGAACCTGTTATTAATTTCAGATTGGTTACAATATCCATGCTTTATGCACGGTAACATTAAAAAAACATATTTTTTAACGTATGAAACTACAGTATACGAAGAACTGCTTCTAGTTATATTCTCTAGCATTAGGGGCATATCAAACGCATTGTACGGTGACGGTGGACAGAGTAGAACAGAATAGTCTTTATTGTCATTATACATGTACAACGAAATTGAATACAATAATTATTACTGATTATATATATATATATATATATATATATATATATATA
>JABJVR010025434.1:0-36731 GCA_025773905.1 Chitala chitala
AAACCAGAGCACCCAGAGAAAACCCACCAAGCACAGGGAGAACATGCAAACTCCACACACACAAACCCAAGGCAGGAATTGAGCCCCAGGCCTCAGGGTGCACAGCAACAGTGCTAGCCACCACACCACCATGCCGCCTTGCTAAATGACTAATTGTTTATTAATATACATGCACACACAAACAAACATTAGGTCATGTATGATATGATGACGCCCAGATCACTACATTGTTGTACTGATGGTTGTCCTGGACATTTCCCCCATCTCTACATGTTGTCTGGAGTTCAGCAAGACTGATCCTGAGGCTCTTGGCCTCCTCTCACACCAAGGCCCTTATCCCTTGTTTTTTAGTTTGGTCAGGCAGCCAGCTCTAAGAAGAGTCATGGTTGTTTTACAGTTCTTCCATGTAGGAATTATGCAGACCACTCAACTGTTGGTAACTTTTTCTGTAGCTTTTCCCAGATCAGTGCTTCAGCATAATCTTGTTTGTAAGGTCTGCAGTCCTTATTTACCTCTTGTCTTGGTTTTTCAGATGGTTTCTGTCAACTGTGTTACCTTATAGACATATGTGGCCTTTACACATATGCTAGTGGACCCTTAAGAAGGTGTAGAAACATTTCAATAATAATTGATAAAATGCCTGAGCTGAATTTCAAGTGTCATAGCAAGGGGACTAAAAACTTGCATCCATGTGATATTTCATTTTTTACTTTAAAAAAAATTGCTCATGTTTTAGCTTTGTCATTGCTGTTGCTTGATGGGGGGCAAAAAATTATTCAAATGGATTTAGTAAAAAAGTTCCAACTTAAAACGTAAAAAAATGAAGGGGTGTAAACACTTTTTGAATGCACTGTAAATATGATGTTTGCTTGTCTACTCGAATGCTTCAGTGTATACCCTGTGACTCAGGCCTCGCTTCTGTGTACCCCCTTTTCACTCCCATGCATTTACAAAAATGGGCCTTGGGTTGGGAAAGGACATCTCTTTGTTTTCAGCTTCACTGTGAGTGATTGTGCACAGTAGAAACATGCTTGATCTCAGGTCATTGCTATGGAGCTGATAGGCCATGAGAGATGGCTCGTGATGACATGGCAGTGATATTGGCTGGGGCTACTCAGAACAATGCTGAGATGCTGGAGTGGATTATCATCTACTAGTAGTCCTGTGACTTTGATGCTGCCACTGAAATGTTGTATCATAGCTAATGCCAAGCTCCTTGCTATCAGGTCCTGGCTTATTTTCACCCATGTGTCCAGCAACTTGTGAATGATAACACATATGGGCCATAAAGGAGCCATGAGCACTAAATGCATCCCATCTGTTTTGATAAAACTAGCAGACTAATTTGGAGTTGGCAGTGTAGAGTCCCAACACCTATGTTATCAGTCCCAACAGGGGTCCTCCTGTTGTGCCATCCAAGGGAGCAACTATATCTGAACAGATCTGCAAAACACAGTTCCAGAGAATGAAAAAATTAACAAAGGAATGTAATCACCTCCTCAATGGACTCCTGAGTTAACTAAGTGTGTTTTATACCAGCAGAGAAAGTGTTACAACCTACATAGACTGGCCACTGATGACCCAAGCCTCCTATGCAGCTCTGTGCAGAAATGCAAATGAGGACAGAATTATCGTTAGTGGACCTGACTCCTGTGACCTCCCTGGAACCACTCAGCCCTCTTCTGAAGAGGACTTCATCAATTTTCCACATTTTTCTAGCTGGCTGTGCACAATAACATCTTGCCTGCTAATGCACTTTAATACGTCTGTAGAAACAACATACGTATTGATGGCACTCAGGATGACCTGCAGCTACCCCTCACCATGTCACCAACCTCTGCTATTTACAAACAGTCAAAAGCATATGTGAGCCCACTTTGGGATGAGGAGCAATTCAGGACAATATTGATTTTTTAAATTACTCCGTGGCACCTTTGCTTTTTGAAGACTTACTGTCCTTTACCAAAACACCCCTTAGCAAAGGCCAAAACACTCAGATCATAAATGGCCCAAATCCTTGTGTAAACATGCTTCTCCTTTAGGTTTTCTTGTATTTTCTCTCCACTGTTGAACGTAATCCCTGGGGTTTAAAAACTACTGCAGATTTAGTGTGTATATTACTGGCAATGTGTGAAAACAGGCATTGTACAGAATGCTGAGCCTAAAAGCATTACGCATTCTATAGATTTCCTAGACATTCTATACAATGCCTGCTTTTTATACATTGCCAGTAACATGTACGTTTCAACATTAAGGCAGATCACTGAAGCCTCAAAAATATATTGGCCTATCAGAATATGACATTAATTTATGTTTGCTGAATTTTGAAGATGGATCCTTCGAACCATCTGCATTCATTCACAGCTAAACTGGGTGCCATCTCATTGTAGAGAAAGGGCAAAGCGAGTGTCCTGGGGGAGTGTGGGACGGGGTCAGGCACAGCCTTAGGTTGTTACCTACCTTCACAAGCTGAGGTTATCTGTTCCTCACCCGGGACATTGTGCTGGGCCTCTGAATAATGGAGCTGACCCTTCTGCTTAATTAAAGATGTGCTCTGTTCTGTCTTTAGTCCCATCAAAATTTAAATTCGACCTAAACCCAGTGACTCGGCAGCAGGCCTTCGGGTGAGGAAAATGTGCTGCGCAGCTTAAAACGTGAAAAATGAGATTTGGAATTTATGTTGTAAAGGGTGACCGGTTAGATTAATTCATCTTCACTCGTGTTTAATGGCTTCAATTTAAACTAAACAGTAGTTTCTGCTCGATACACTTAGCACATGGGAGAGTAACCAGTGAGCGCTTAAACAGACGTGCTGGGCATCTGTGATACAGTTCTCACAAAATGCATCTCTTCCAGAGGCTTACCCTGGGCAACATTCAGTTTACAGGTGGTTTTGCATAATTCCAGTACATCTAACCAAGGCTGGATAATTTGTAGATCACTGGCCCACATTATTCCACGGACTCTCTGTCCTCCCAGCACACATACCCTTTTACAACATTATTTTAACATTATTATAATGTCAGTGACCAGCCTCAAAAACCTGTAATTAACATGCTAGGTAAACTCAATAATTGCAATCTATGTTCCAGTCAAAAACATCAAATTATATAATTACACGTGTGTATGAATTTGTGTGTGTGATAATTAAAAATAAAAACAAACGAAAGGTTACACATGTAAATGTGTGCATGGTGGAGCCCCGGGCTGGGGATTTCATGCCGACTCTATATAACAGTGCTTTGTATTCTTCCTTTGTAAATGTTGGCTCTCTAGTAATTTCAAGCACGTGCAGAATACACTGCACATGTTGAAAAATTTGACAACCACGCGACAAATTCAAAGGTGCAAAGGTTGTTCTTTTATCCCTTCTAATTTTAATTTCTGACTGATTTGATGATCACTTTTCCATGTTAATCAGCAAGGCGGATTTCGACTCCTGGGACCCAGGATGTGCACAGGGCTCATAAAAACATAGGAAAGACAGGAATTCTCTGCGTGTTTCTCTTGTCATGGCAGAATCCTGTTGCTTTGTGCAAGGATGCCCAGGAACTGCAGAAACACAGCCCATGGAGCACCAGGGTGATCGCACGATGACCTTTTGACTTCCGGCTCTGTCTAACACAGCAGTGTGAGCAGATTTGCCCTTCTATCCCACATACAGAAAGAGGAAACTTAGAGCCCATTAAAAGTTTTACCTGAACTTTGTTTTCACCCAAACACCTCTGCGTCTTTTTACCTGAAAGTCCAATGCTCTTCTTGTTATGTAAACTGCTTGTGCAGCTGGACTGTCCTAGGTCATTTTAGGTAATGTGCCGTGCTAAAGACTACATTAACATTAGATTATTCTGGCTCACAAGACCCTGGTGCCCCAAGCACTTTGAAAAGTGTGTCAGTGTGTCCTTCGCTGCCTTTAACATTTCTCTCATTACAGTAATTGTTAAGGTTGATATGGCAAATTCATTTACACGTATCTAACTGCATACATAGCAAAGATCTTGTATGTGAATGAAGTGTGCATTGTAACAGAGAATAATCAACTTAACAGACCAGCTCAATCTGTGTCTTAAAATGTCACAGGAATGTAATTAAGATAAGCCCTTGATGCTGAAGCAGTAACATTGTCTTTCAAGATTACAGAGTCACACGCATTACAGAAAATAGCATTTGGTAGAAATGATGTTGAGGATAGAGAGTTGTAGAGAGAAATCAGCCTTCTTAAAGGATATTGAAAACATGAGCATCATTATGAGGTTGATGTAGATAACAGACGGCACAGCAACGTGGTGGTTGGTGCCGTTACCTCGCACCTCCGAACCTGCAGCTCGACTCCCACCTTGGGTCTGTGTGCATGGAGTTTGCATGTTCTCCCTGTGTTTGGTGTGTTTTCTCTGGGTTCTCCAGTTTACTTCCTCTGTCCAAAAACATGCAGATGAGGCTGACTGGCATTTGTAAACTGCCCGTTGTGTGTGCTCGTGCACGTGCCCTGTGGTAGGTTGGCACCCTGCCCAGCATGTCCCCTGCTCTGTGCTTCCCAGGATGGGCTGCAGGCTTCCTGTGACCCTGTATTGGATAAGGTGGTAAAGTAAAAAAAAAAATAGAATATTTAGCACACCATGCTGTGTGCACATTTACCATTTATGTATTTGTTAAACTTGGACGAACTGAAAATTTGAATACTTTGAAGTCCTTGTTTTTGTAATAATGTATTTGCTAATTGGCTACATTGACATTGCGAGCACATATCAAATCATAATGTCGATTCATGTCCATTTACATGTGCCACGTGCCACATTAACCAGGGCATCCTGAACAGCTGCTGCTGTTGTGGAAATAAAGGTCTGGAGTACAGAGCATTAACTCAGTGCCAAAGTTGATAAGAAAAGACCAGTACAACTCTCTGAGAACTCAGGTTAGAAGACAAAGATCAATGACATAGAGAAGGGTGTGGTTTACACAGCATTCAGAACAACCATACTCCACTATCAACAAATAGCACTTTGAAATCACTAGTTCTGTTGCCAAGGGATAATTTAAGAAAGATAAGAGGGAAGTTAAAGAATTGCTAGAGCACCTTGTAACTTCACCCTAAGCAAAGACATAGCAAAAGACATAGCAGACATTACAGACATGAGATATGTCATGTATGTTACTACACCGCTGGACACACAACCCATACCTGCCTTACCTGACAGCAAAACTCCTCACTCCAAGGTAACAGCATAAATGGACAACGTGATGCTGTCATTGTCACCAGAGAATGAAAGGCAGACACACTGGAAGAGCCCATACAGCAGGAGAAGTGTGTTTAAAAAAATAATGAGCACGTTTAGTTACACAACACTGTTGTAAGCAATGAGTTCCTGTTGGAGAAATGTTTTAAATTGTAAATCCTCAAAGAGAGGAATCAGTAAGGAGGCTGTACAAAGACGTTTTATTGTTATATAATTCAAGTCAAGAGGGAAAAAAAAGAGACGTAATATCGCAATGTACAAAAACTTTCTTTTCTGAACTCTGAGGTAAAAATAAATAAATAAACTAGGCAGCAGACTGAGTTGGAGATGACCAAACTGGGACAGTTGACAGGATTTCTGGATGTTTTTCTGCAGTGAAGCAGAACTTGAATTTCAGCAGGGTTTCTGGATGTTTCTCCATGGTGGAGCAGAAATCGACTTCAGCAGGGTTTCTGGACGTTTCTCTGAGATTGAGCAGAAATCAACTTCAGCAGGGTTTCTGGATGTTTCTCTATGGTGGAGCAGAAATCGACTTCAGCAGGGTTTCTGGATGTTTCTCTGTGGTGGAGCAGAAATTGACTTCAGCAGGGTTTCTGGCTGTTTCTCTGAGGTGAAGCAGAACTCCACTTCGGCAAGGTTTCTAATTGCTTCACTGCATGTTTTTTGGCAAAGGGCCAAAGAGCTGTACATTCACCCCCCTCCAGTGACAGGGACAGACCACAGCCTGTGCAAAATGAAATCAGACAGAAATGGATGATTAGCTTTATAGTACTGCAGAATATTCCTCATAATTGCATTTTTAACTGCCTTCTGACAATGAATGAGCATTGCTCTTCTGGGTGAAGATTGGAGCAATGAAACCAAATTGACCTCAGCCCTCCTGAGGAAGTCAAACAAAGAAAGGTATCACTCTGAAAAGCAGAAGTTCTTCAGAAGTAATTGCTTCCTATTACCCACGGCGCAGCAGCGACGCCTCACTTCCCCGCTGATTATTCTGAGACAGTGCGCTGCTTATGTAATTCTCAATAACAGGCTGCTCTAACTGCTGACAGTGGTAAATAACTCAGCTGACAAAGTATTGAAACATTACTCAAATTTTATCAAATCTTCTCAACTTAGTTGAAAACATTCACTACTTTTGGCATATTTCATCGTTATTTGCTCTTCAGAACAACAATAAGCACGTTGCGTTCCATCATGGCCAATCCTGGAAGCTGTGGTACAGTCACGACACAATTAAGTGGCTCCCATCTCTTTGCCAGTGACACACTCATCTCTGTGAAAGGTTTTCCTCTCCTGCAAATTACACCAGATGCCAAGAGACAGAACATTAATGGCTTTTGTTCATTGCCTTCTGGATTTATTTTACTAAAGATTTTCTAAGTGGTGTCCCGTTGTTAAGCACTGTAACACATAATTTTACTGGTATTACCTGTGGATCAAGGCAGAATGTAGTTCAAAATCAAACCATAATACTTAACTGAGATCACAATGACAAATATTTAAAGACAACAGCTCAAGTTTGTTGTCTTAATATCAGGCCACAGCACATACAAGTACAATTATCCCAAAATACGTCATCTTTTAAAAATGAAATATGTTTTTAAATGCATGCAAGATATGCTGAGAAGATCTTTGATAAATGCACAAAGCAGCAGACCAAGGCAGCCATCTGCAGGGATCATCTTCATCCTGTGACCTTTCCATACGCAGATTAAGGCTAAACAGAATGTTTTGAAAAAATGTGATTTCTCCCCTCCCTGCACATCTCATCAATTAAGACAGCATCAGTCCACAGTACCAGAGACTGACCCCCACATCCACCTGGCTCTTTAATCACAACATTTTGAGCAATGCTGAAGCAAGACTCGGTGAATGGGAAAATAAAAAACGCTATCTGAATGGCAATGCTCAACAGAAAGGGAGTGGGGAGAATTAGCCAGAGCCCTTTATCTTTTCAAATGCTTTCCACATTCAGGATATAATTAATACTTTTCAAAAGGTAGTGCAAATTATAGACAGAAGGCACACGGTCACTGCACACTAGACCCAGACACAACTGCAAATGCATATGTATTCAAATGGCATGTTTGTGTGGAAAAATGCGGTACAGCCAGCATGCTGATCTTGTTTTATATAAAGCAAACATTTTTTAAAAATGTTGCAATTTCCAATGGTGGTTGTGATACAGAACACTGAAAATGGCTGCAAAATTCAGCTAGGAATTAACTTTAAACTTGCTGACATTTGGTTTAATATTGCGGAATTAAAACTGTTATTCTTGACATAATACATTTATACTTTTCTGACTTACTGTTGGATGCAATATTTCAGTCATGTTAAAAACCTTTAAAGGTTTTTTCAATGTTATCAATAAACATTGACTGTGTTATGAAGCTGACAGGCTGAGGTGAGGTCCAATTGCAGAGAGGGAGGTTTATTCAGGGCAAAACAAAGTGGAACAAAGCAAAGCAAAACAAGATACGAAGGGTTACAAGGCAGGCCCATGGCTAGGGATGACTATGGATCTACATTCACCACTTTACACTACACTAAATGCTAAAGACTGCAGACTGCACACCATAGTAACCGGCAAGGGATCAATGCAAGAGGAGAACTTAAATAGACCTCAGGAAAACAAGACACACATAGCAGGCACTAATGACATAAATACAATGACTCAGCAACATGAAACATCAGGAGAGGTGACACCTAGAGGACATGAGGAGGCATGACAGGGCAGGGCATGACAGACTGTAAGGCATATATGGTAAGGTTATGGTCTGTCAATTCTTCTTTAAGAAAGCCTCCTCTCCTCCAGTCTTTGGTTTGTCTAGTCAGCTGAAATGTGAACTTGATGAATTCTGCTGGCTGACTCCTCAGTTTCTGACAAACTTGGGAAATGGCCAGTAAATTATCGAAAAGAGTGTTTCATGCCAAGCCAAACAAATGACCTAATGGCAGGACCTCAAAGACTGGGTCTGCAAACCAACTGTATGCTCACTGAACCTTTGATTATCCAGCCCTGCCATTGATTAGCTCCCATTTAAATCATCCTCTCTAGTGCAACAGTTCTTCATTTGCGTGGGATGAGCAGCAGCTAAGCAGATGTACATGTTTCCTTGTTTAGTTAAACCTTTTGTGACTGCAAGCTTTTATAGTGATGGAGAGAAGGTTGAATTTTCCTCACCTGTCATCCGTTCCTGTTCCATCTCCATTAGACACCTTCACCTCATCATGAGACAGAAACAACAGCAATAAACAGCAAACTAAGAAAGAGCACATTTAAGTAATTAAAATTCACATTTACTTTAATATTACTCAGTTCTATCTACACATGCATGGTGTTTGTTTTTTTTATACCACACAGAAAGATCCGTCCAACTGGGCATTCATCGCTCATCATCTCAGCAAAAATTTTAAGCACAGAAACTTTTTATTTACAACAATAGCAATTAAAATGTAATAATTAAAACAGACTAACTTTAAAAAGACAAAAATAATACAATGGATGGATTTTTGAACATTTTACATCCAACGATAGGCAGTCTTGACCATTAAGGTATTAAGAGATCAAGTGGCTCTGCCTGACAATAATAAATAGGTAAAAGTGACCCTTCAATACCCCAAATGGCAAAAACCAGGTTATAAAAATGAAGTGATGTAAAAGTTGTACCGCACTAAAGGACGCACCCCATGAAAATACCCAGCACCCATCAGATGCATGCTGAAACAGTACTGCTCAACTTATCTCTGTGGATGAAACATCATCACCTTAAGAAACTAGCGAGACCTACAGCTCGAAGAGGTCCTTCCACCTCTCCTTCGCTGCATTGAAGCCCCACCGAGTGACATCCTGCTCCATCCTAAAAATTAGATCAGCACAGACCTTTTGACACAAACTCAAGTCTGTCCCTCTATGAATAAGCGCTGTCCTCGCATTCAAAAGTTCGAGTTTGGCAATGCTGATCAGCAGCCACATCCGGGACAGGGAGGGAGTCTGAGCACCATGAGGCCACCCCTTCATCACCTTTGCCTGGGTCAACACAAACATAAATATTTTACATTCTGTCTGGCTCTGTATCCTGTGGCCTTATGAGAGGGCATGTCAATGAAGATTCTCAGTTATCCAGGTGGAGCTGTCTGGAAGTTGAATAATGTCAGATGGACTTTCTCCTTTCTAGGAACATTTTGCTGCTTATCCATGTAGCTTCTTCAGCCTTATGAAAGGGCATTACAGAAGTGGACTACACTGAGCTGTCCATTCAGCACTATCATTATATTTCAGCACACTGGACAGTGACTACCTCAGTTGGGACCAACATGCCTGTAGGGAGGGATTTCTCATATGGTCCTGATCACCTTGTTATCCATGAGAGTCTTAAGAAACAACTAGGGCAAGCAGAACACCAGGAACTCTCTGAAGCTGGTGACAAAACAGGTTCAGAAAACTCATATTTCATGCTGAGTTGCCTCCTTTCCAACAGTGGACCTCTCTTTGTAACAAGTTGTCACTTTCATGCTTGGTCCTGCCCAACCCATTTATTTCCCTTTTCTATGAGGAAAGAGTTCTGATTGCTACCACCTGTCTGTGTGCATCCCCCCTCCTTCTTCCCTCCCTGTTACACCCTCTCTCCAGACCACCCACACAATCCTGTAACGCAGCTCAGTAAAGGAGAGTTTAATATTTATTTTTGTGTGCATTACTTTGTATTATTTATTATTTAAGCTGCTGCTGTTTTGGAATGTTTTCAGTTGTGTTAAACAGTTTTGTAAAAATGCATTTTTACACAAAACTGAAAGTTAACAACTGGAAAAGTCTTATACCTGCTGCTGTCTGTATTTAGCTGTATTATAACTTCTGTACAAAATACTCAGTGTTAACATTTGTTCAAATTTCTTTTGGTTCAGTAGCATCTGTCTTTGGGCATTACTGCAAAGAGGAACTATGGGACTTATTTATGACTTCACCCGATTTACATTTTTAAGTGTGCCATATGTCCTGAGTGTGTTATGTAATTGGTCATGCCCCACCTTTGGTGACACAACATAATAATCTATTAATCCCCACATATGGTTGCAGTTTTCCACAACTGTCAGACTCTTCCCATAAGACCTGAATTTACAAAGACAGCAAATGATACACAAAACCAATTCAGGCAACTAAAAGGGCACTTGAGAAAATTGGCCAACTTTTGTTCGCAGTCTACTAAGACCTGTCAGCCGCTCTCTTGTCCTGTAGTCCTACTGGGAAACACAAAAACACACAACTAATTTCAACCATCATTAGTGCATCGCCCTGGATGTGTTGTCACCTCCCAGCAGGGACATGCTGCTGCTACCTTGCATTTCCTTGCACTGCGGTCATCCCTTTGTTGTCTGGTCCAGAGTCAGTGGAAAGCAGAGAAAACATCAGTTCAGGGTCGGTAACTGCTCACACTGGTGCTGACAGGAGCAGTAATCCACCCATCCACACTTCAGAAGGGTCTTCATGTCTAATGCAGATATGCGCTGCTGATTTTAAGAAAATTTCAGGCAAAGCTCTTGAAAGTGAGAGGTCAGGTGACGTGTTATGTTCGGATGGTTATATGTTTGGGAGGGCAGCCGACACAGAGGCTCTAACGACATATCACTGACAAGCCATTATTGCCCTGTTTGCTCTTTTTGATGTTCATGCATATGCATATAAAAACGTATGTGATTTATCAAGTACAGGCATACATCACGTGTGCAAGCAGAGTACTTAATGGAGCAGGCAAGCATGCTGGGTCCTTGTCATATTTTTCAGAGTAACGCCCATTAGGCACATCAGTAATGGCCTCCATATAAAAAGTCCCACTACAGCAAAAAACCCAGAACAAGTAAACAAATATGTTGTAACATGTGCCACAAACCAGAAAAACATGGGGGGCTGGAACCTGAAAGAAAAAGACAACACTAACCGAAAGCATACTTTGGTCTTTTTTACTTATTACCTCATTTACTTGTAGGAAAGACATTATGCATGAATTTTTAATTAACCCTAGTTATACTCTCAAATTACATGCCCTAAAATGTATTGTAAGTCTTATTCTTTCTGTTTTTTTAGGTTATAATGTGTAACTTCATTTGCTCCTGTGTATTAGGGCAAAGGTTTTTTTTGTCTTTTATTTGAAAAATCTCCCAGTGAATGATAATCATTATTCAGTTCCAGGTACCTCAGTTTGTTTAACAGAACATAGACCCTGAAAAGAACTTGCATTTGTATTGATCTTCTGTTCCCTCCTCCCTGGTGTAACCATGCCAACATGGCCAAGGCCTGCCTGTTTGAAACAGAACTTTTGCAGAAGGCCCTGAGGTGCCCCTTTGAATGTCTAAGGCCACTGTGAAGCTCTCAGTCAGGGGTGAGTTTAGGGACGGGTTGCTATTGGACAGATAAAGGGACCTGGCTCTCCTGCATGACACACTACTGTGTGCTTAAACACACCATGATGAGCGTGAGCGAGAAGGGGAAACAGAGATAAAACAGAGAGAGAAAAGAGAGAAAGAGACGGAGGTATGAAAGAGAGGGAGCCACATCCCCGTCAGTTGTGACGGTGGAATTACTGTCGGCGTTAATCTGCCGTGCATTGTGCCAGCGGCTGTCAACTCACACACGAAGCCAGGGAAAACTTGTGATGCTCCTCTGTGTTGATGTCGCCGTCCTGTGTGTGTGTGCACTGAAGACGTGGGCAACTTTGCCATGTCATGTATGCACATGACTACATGGTGTGTGCGTGCACTGACTCAGGACAACACAGGGGAAGCACTTGTAGAGCTAATCTGCCCAATTTTGCAGTGCCACTGCTGTCAGGTACAGCTCAGACTATAACAGAAGACGCAGTGTGATCTTACAATTGCATCCAGCCATTACCAACACTAGCATATCATCTGTGTTGACTTGTGTAGGTATGAATGTACTACCTCCTGGGGTACTACACTTACAAAGAGACCGTGGGGGAATAAAGATGGCTGGATAACGGTATGAGTTTATGGATAAATTGGTTCAGAAGCAATACAATGGTGCCGCATAACCTCAGGCCTCATTCCAAGCTGAGAGAAGCCCTTCATCCAAATTTTTCATTCTTCTGACAAGCTCTCAGGCAAATTTAAAAATGGCACTGGTCACCCAAGCATTACAGTCTGCTCAGTATTACATGATGTCTGACATCTCCACAAGTTTCACTCGCGGAAACAGTATTTGCTGGCCTTCGCTGTGTGGAGAATTAAATCACTGATAAATTGCTACTAGTGTGATACAGGTCAGGAATGTGTGGAAGGTGTTAGATATTACAGTGCTATAGTATTCCAAGGACTGTGTTATGGAAGCATTAAAAGGGGTTTGCTGCCATTTGAGGTGAAGATGACACAGATCCAGATTCTGAAAACGAGACAACACCAGGAACAGAGATGAGATTTTCATAAGAGCCTTCAAGAGTCATCACATCAACAGGGCATTGAGGTCTCTTTGGATCTCAGTTGCTCCAAACATTATCCAAAATTTGCAAATTTATAAAATATCTGCTAAGCTCTCAGTCCATGTCAGCCAGCCGTGTTACATTTCATCCACTCTCATTCCTCTTTAATTAGGTTATTGATTCTTTAATTGTTTGTAGTAATTACAAAGCACCTTCTTAAATGCTGTGCAATAAAGTGGGGTATCTTTTAAGACCAGAGGCTTGGTTTCAATGTTGGTAGGGATTAAATTAGCCCCCAAGCCTCTTAACTTGAAAATGTTAGTAGATCGCTACAATGATGTCACTAAGGGGTGTGGCGTTTCAGCAGAAATTTATTATTATTATTAATGAAAGTATCCATATAGTTAGTTATAACAACAAAAATTTTTGTAAGTCCAATTTACATGTATCAGTATACCCACGAAGGAAAAACTCTAGGCTAATTTACTTTTTGTTCCTTCTAATGTGCTCCGTTCAGTCCTGCGATTATTAGCCAATCAAAATGACGGTTCGAATCATGCTTAGACATGGAGGGCTGACACCATGAGTTATAACACTAGAGTGACACCAACTCTAGTGACCCCATTGGAACCACTAAAAATATTGGTAGGGACAGTATTCAATTCAATTCAATTCAATTTATTTTTATATAGCGCCTTTCGCAACAGCGTGCCTCAAAGTGCTTTACACAGAAAATTGAAGAAATCAATACAAATGAATGCATCCACAAGGGAATTGTGGTTCTTTGAGTTGCGTTAGAGGATGTTATTTACATTAACTGTTTATTAGTCTACTATACTTTATACTGCCTGTTAAAATTTCTATTGAACTATCACAGAATTGCATCCATTTATATGCCCATATACAGTAAGACCCCTGTATCCACAGATGTTACGCTCCAAGCTCTTCTATGGTTGGCTGAAACAGCAGATAAGAGCAGATGCCTTATAATAACCTTTTGTTTTGTCCCTGATCATATTGGCATTCTGTCACTCTGTGCATCTTTTTGAACATTTCCAGGATGGACTATGAGTTGGAGAATGCCCATTGGTCTTCAGGAACACCAATCACTGGACTGAAGAACCAATGAAGAGCCAACACATCAGTCTCTGGTTTGGGAATTAAAAACAGTATACAGTGTAAAAGCAACTTCCTGCTAGACACTCTTTGTTGGGTTGTAATTACTCACTTGTAAATATAACATTACCAAAATTTATCCTCATTATTGTCTACTCCATGCTAGTTTCCCCACAACCACTCGGCACAGTCCCCATCGGCTTCCGCTGTTGCCAAAACAAAACTCGCCTTCTTCATCTTGTTTACGTTTGCCTGTACAGTATGCACTTGATTGACACACTTGATGTGAACTGTGTATCTTTGTAATTTTTGTATTTAATTTCCCCCCACTATTGACCGCAGATAAGTGATACCAAATCATTGGATATTGTTTTGGAGCACTGCAGGTTAGTGTAACGTTCAGGAGAGAATGGAGGCTCGGAGGCGAGGGTTGAGTCTAATGTGCGTAGGGGTTTAATGCAACGAACAGGGTACTGGTACATAGAACGATGGAACAAAGCTCACAAAAGATATTGTGGGACCAGTAACTACAGAGAACTCACAACATGTTAACAACTGACCACTGGCAAGCACAAGGTTTAAATAGAAAGTAGTCGGTGTCGGGACACAGTTGATCGTGATAATAGAATTAGCCCAGAAAACCTCAAGTGCAAAGGAATGTGAGGTGAAAAGAGGAAGCAGCGGCTCCTAGTGGCCAAGACAGGTCACCACAGGTCCAGGACATGACAGTTAGCTGTCCATTTCTTATCATAAAGGTGTTGAACTCCTCCACACCTTAAACTGCTTTCCTGGTTTTGGCCACTGTTAAAAGTACAACAAACAAATTACAGAGTATATTGCTGATGACCATCTCTGATGCCAGTTCATTATTAAATGTGGGTTTTAAATGTTAAACTAAACTAAACAAAATTTTCTAGCATAAAAATAGATTCAAATAACTCTTTCATAACTAATTTTTAACATCTGATGAAAAATATGTTTCCTGGTAATTCAATGAAAGGAATCACATTTGTCAGTATATCTCCATGAAAGGGTATCGAGCTTTTCAAAATTATAGGAATGATTAATCTCTTCATCAGTAATGAAGTTGTATAAATAAAAGGGAACCCATATTTAAACGTTTTAAAACAGTGATTACAAATGTCTTTAAATTAGGTTAATAATCTATGTGTTTTTTTTTATTGCCATCATCAGAGAAATTAAGGGTTCTTATAATTATCCAGGTGATTTTGTCTTATAAACCCCAGGAAGTGTCTTGTGATTCAGACAAAGAAATGAATACAATCAATAATACTGAGTCTCACAGCACTGTGGGTAAGTAAGAAATGAACAACCCACTGTTGATTTATAGTAGAATAAATTTTAAAGTTAAAATAGATTATATTTTTTGTAGGACATAATCAAAGAGGGGGTGGGCCTAGGAAGCAATGTGGAGGATGAGGCCAGTTTTATGTTTTATCCCCACATAACCCTGAAGTTAGAGACCCCGGTGACAGCGTACCCCACTCCCGCCCGCCCTCCACCCTCTCCATACATGCTTTGACAGGGAAAAGTCTATATTTTACGCCTGAAATGATGTCACAGATAAACAGAAAACATACAATTTTTTCTTGCTCTATTCTTCACAAGTGCTATATTTAACAAGTAATTGATAATGTTATGTGCAATTAAACAACACTCTTAGCAGGTTTCTTTTTTCAGTTGTCAAGGGCCTAAATTGCCATGTTTTCGTTGTCAGTCTGCAAACAATAGAATACTACGCTGTTTCCCCATGTTTAATGCAATGTTAATTTGTGCTGAAAAAGTAACACACAGAATGTGATCAACATTTTCATTCATGCGTGGACAGTCCTGCTCCTGTAACACGGAATCGCCATGCGGGCATCTCCAAGCAGTACGAGAAGCATAACCCACAGTGACTGAAGTGCTAATCAGACCATCGCTACATCGCTATGAAAGAAAATCAAGTCCTGCCATCTTCAATTTAGCTTTAGAACAATACTAAAATAAAATCTAGAAAAGGCTCATTTAAACAGGAACGATTCAATTAATCTTTGGTAATTACACAGATTAGAAAAAGTAATTTGAATAAGTTAAAATTTTTTAATCATGTGTCATTAAGAAAATGTATGTCAGTTTTTGGGGAGTAGATTTATAAACAAATCATTTTGATGTAATTAAGTGTTTAAAGGCAGTTCCGGGCCAATGCAAACATTTTTATAACGTCATTAATTTTACAACGGAAAAATTATGTGGTCTAATGTTTCACCTTTTCTGTGACTGCTCGACAAGGCTGTTGAGAGCCTTCCTTTCTAGGCACCCATCCAGTTGTTTAGAACTGTCATGCCCTCGTTTGCCGCACTTGGCAGCCAAGGCTGCAGCCTGCCGCTTGCCTCTAATGATAAAGAGAGCGGGGTTTTTGGGGAGTAGGAGAAGAAGTAGGAAGGGGGCATCTGTCAACCACCCACTTCAATGACAGGATGGCAATCGGGGGTGGGACGAGGGGGATGGTGGATTGATGGGGGTCACGTAATGAAAGAATTCTGAAAATATAAAGTGCCTTAAATGCATTGATATATCAGGGCAATGGGATACCTGAAGTGTTATATCACCACTGTTGGCCAAGCCTGACTACTCATAGGAATTCTGTAATGGATGGCAGCTGTGCTGTCCAAGAGGTTTCAGACGGTCACTGCACTGGTGTTGGCCTTAGTCCAGCCTTATAATTAGTTATACTGCGTTTCCCATATTAACAAACCCCAGCAAGATAAGAATCACTACTAGTTCGAATGAGTGTGCTGTGAAAAATCAAAACATTTTGTCTACTATACATCGTAGGTTAGAGGATTTAATAACAAATGTACATATTAATTTAGGACTTTGATTCTAAAACTTTGATTCTAAAACTATGGGTCACGACCCAAACTGGGCCACCAAAGTAATTAGTAAATAAAACAAAATATGAATATTTCTGTCATCAGGTCCCAAAATGGGTCCCAACATTTTCATATGGGTCTTTGTATTCAAAATTTTAGGAATCCCTGGTTTACAACAATGTGAAAAAGGAGATTAGTTGTCCTGAGGATTACCCAACTGAAAAATACTGTATGTGCAGCATTTTGGGATTTTCACCTTGTGATGCCTCCTTTTACAAACTCCAGAATATTAGCCAAGCAGTTCAGCTGAAAGAGTGATCAAGTCTGTCTGAATGAACAGAGTTTGAAGGCAGACACTCTGAGGCTGAGCTGAGTGTGTCAGACTCTACAGGACCCTCATACCTCAGCCGTACCTCAGTGGGTCCAGACATCCAGGTGTGTGCCATACCTGCAACACCTGTCATTTCATAGGTGTAACAGTACTGGGCAGTCACCACTTAGAATATGGCAGACACTGGAGAAACCACCTTTAGTTATGAAAGCATATGTAGCTTTGAAACTCTGTGCAGCAAGTTTCAGTAAAACTGCAGCAAGGTGTAAGACTGTGGAGCATCCAGGAGTGAGACTTGCCTGTTCTAGTAACAGTGTGTCAGCTGTGCTGTGATTCATTTCAAACGGAAGCGCAGGCTGCCTCTTGTCTGTGTATAAGTACTGTATTTTCACTGTGATGGGCGGACTTGCCAAGACATCCTGTGGCTACACTGATGGTGTTGACTTCGTGTTCCTCCCAAGCAGAGCACTAATGAAAAAACAAAGTGTTTGCATTGTTACTGTGTGTATACAGGGCCCATGCTAATGACTGCAAGCAGCAGTGTTCTACAAGGTAAACTATTTAGGGGTGTTTGAATTGCAAATTTTACGCCCTTTGGCAAATTAAAAAATCATTTATTTTTATTGCACCAGAAGAACTTCTGCATCGCTTTAAATGTTCTTTTATGTTCTCCTCACATTTCCTACGCTTAAATTGTTTTCCGTGAGCTTTGCTTTATCATCGCTGATGGAGAACAAACAAGGCGGTCGTGTTGGGTGAAAGGGGTGTGAGGTAAAACAGGAGCGCCCTGAGTGGGGGGACGAGGAGGTAACAAAGTATGTAATGCAGCTGAGACGGACAGATTTGGTGAGCAAATGTGAATGAAAGAGAAAGAGGACAAAGGGAAAGAAAACAGACATGTGCGAGAGGACACGTTCTGGGGACCTTGGATAAGCAGTGAAGCACATCAGAAGGTCTGTGAGAAAGTGGAACAGCAGGCAGCTCAGGGGTTGTAGACAGGGATCCAGGACCCAGAGATTCTGAGTACAAATACCCTCCGGGCTCTCATGTAGCAACACAATTCTGTTGACTTGTTACCGTGACCTTTCTTTGGCCTTTCCCCCTCCCAGCTGTGGTTTTTATCTAGTTGGCCAAAAGTAATGAAAGCTCCAGAACTGTGATACCTGTTTTTCTGTGGAGGAAGATACGTGCACATCTACTGTGCCATGATGATATTCGCATTATGCTATAAACAGGCAGTGGGATTCCAAAGGGTTATAGCAATTGACCACCAGGGTTATGTTGATCACATTTGTTTTGTAGATATATGCAAATGTAATGGCTGAAAGGAAGCCAAGGTGCTGTTCTTTGCACAAAAGGGAAAGGGCACATTGGACGTCCTGAATTGGGCCAGGAATCTGGTCTTCTTGCAGAGGGGTTACTGAAGGTGATGACAGTTAAGTAAATGGGCCTATGTCAGAAAGGTTACGAGTCAATTTGTTAATGTCGCATTAATACGGTATTGTAAACAGGCTGTGAAATTGGGTAAATATGCAATTACATAAGATGGTGAAGTGTTTATGGGATATGCTAAATTAAAATAGAACATGTAATTGGGATTTGGAACATAATCTGTAATTTTTGTTTAGTGCATCAAACCATTGTTTTATTTTCTGTGGCAGGTTTACAAAAGGAGGTCTTGCCACCCAGATAAACGTGGATCATCCAAAAATGTTTCTATAAATTTAGGAAACAAGGACAGAGCTTTAATAAATTTGACAACAGTCCCACAGGAGGAGCTGAAATACCCATGAAAACAATGAGAAAGGAGGAGCTCACAGAACCCGCTCCCTCACAATGACACCACAATGTCCAGCAGGGCTCCAGAACTGAATTTCCTGATCAGATCGACAGGACCGTGTCAAGAGAGTTCAAGTCTGCTCTTTAGAAGCGCTGCCAGGTGGGCGTTATTAATTAGGAGCAAAAAGGCCCGAGGGTATAAAGCTCGTGAAAGTCTAGGGGCAGTGATTTTTTAAATATAATTTAAACCTGCTTTTAAAGCCTTTTTCTACCTCAGTGCTTTGTTAAAAATGCTTAATTTCACCTCTATCTGATACAGTAGATTTCAAGTATTCTAACTTTTTTTATTTAGTACTTTGTCAAAGACAGCATTTCATAAAAAATTTGAAAAGAATTTTCTTTTTTGGTCTTAGTCACCGTGTTAAATGTCTGTTATGTACACAGCTGTGGCAACATTTTTAATGGAGCCTGTAGCCTGGCTGCAGATCCAGTGTACTGTAATCCAGTTCACTCATGAGTCTGTAAACACATCTGTTTTGTTCACCAGCACCGTTTCCTAAAATCAGCCAGCCTGATCACTGGCCATTTTAGAGACAGAGTATTAAGAAAAAAAAAAAAAAGGAAATATTAATGCCACAATTGTGTGATCAGCTGTGCAAATGGGTGTTTACTCTGAACAATGGTGTGTGTCTAATGAATAGATGATTTTTTCCACTAGACCTCAGCCTGCTCACGTTTTGCCTAATTGTCACCCACCTCACTTACTCATGTTCGGGACCTGGGCAGACCAAGAATTAAACACACTTTTTTGTTTTCCTTCTCCCTTTTTCTCTTTCTCATTTAAATCTGCTGCATTTAAAAAATATATATTACTGTGAGCCCCTTGTTTTGAGCAAAGCAGGGAACTGGATGTTCCTGTCTTTCAGAACCCCCCCCCCCTCCCAAACTCATTTATGTGTCTGAACCGATGCGATGAACTTTATTTCTTTGTTTCCCATTGTTAGTTTTGCGTTTTTATGGCCTGCCTTGAGTATTAATTATAACCCCACAAAGAGCCTTTGACAAAACAATGGAGGCCTCAGTGAAGAGGTGATTCATACAGGGTACTTTCATCATCTCAAAGCTGGATTGTCTTTTCACACTGGGCTTCTCCAGCTGGTGTCATCTGTCAACAGTCTCCACTGAAACAGGTGCTACCTAACCTTAACTCAAAGTCACATCCTCCGCACAATGATTCTGATCTTGGTGTAACCAACTTGCCACTTGAGTTTTAGTTTTCAGAAAGTACGTACAGTGGGATACTGGTTTTCCTAGCAAGCAAATGCTTGCAATGTTGTTTAATAAGCTATAAGATTGTTAAAAACAGGAGCTGCTTTAGCACCTTACGTTACACCAGAGAGTCAGCTTGCCCTGCAGACCATGGTGTTAAGTGTAACCGTAGGAACCACTGGCTCCACAACAGATATTGCAAAAGGCTAAACAATAAATCTGTTCAACTGTAAGAATATTATTTGCAAGAACACCAACAGGGGGGCGTTAACAGCAGTGACATTTGTGTCTGTTTCAGCCACACTCGCTATCAGTCCATTGGGCTGCATTAGCCTGGAATGAGGCTGTAGCTGTATAGCCTCTTTGAGGAAAGGGGGGGACTGACAGTGTCTATTCTCATACAACACAATGCTAGATAGGAATTTTTACAAAATATGTTCTAAAGCATTTCTTTCTGTTCCCATAGTACCACTCAACACGTGTCCATGAAATTTTCAGAGTTCTCAAAGCACAAAATAATCAGCGAACAGCAGGTAATGGTGTTACAAATAGTTCTAATATGTGTTGCTGGTTCAAGTGCCAGGGACCTGCTGTACAAACCATGAGTTTGTACCTTAAGCTTCTGCTCAGAATATCCAGCGCTACACTTCGAATTGGATTTGCTTATTGCTTAAGGCCTAGACTGAGCATGTTGCTAGGCTACATCTAATATGGGGCCGATGTACTTAAGGTCACAGTGAACACTTTAGTCAATTAGTCAACCGTTCAGCCTGCAGCAGACCTGTTGTCCATTCATTGTGAACAAAAGCAGAAAAACATAAAATGTACTTAAACAAGATTTAGCAGTTGCATAATGCATAAGGTGTTTTACCTTTAGACAGAGTTATTAATAAAGTGCATAATTATAATCTTGATTAAAATCAGAGTGGTGTGTCAGACTGCAGTAATGACATTGCTTCATAAGCGCACCACCCCCCCTCCCCCACTAAGGGTAACTGTCGTTACACTACGAAAATCTTGCTTAGCTCAATGCATATTAATCAGTTTTGTTTCACCCTTTGAAAGACACAGAAGGAAAAGTGCTGCAGTTGGGATGAAAGCATCACATCCAAGGAAGACTGCTGATCGGGAAACATAATGGGCCTCGGATTGTGAAAACGGAGTCTTGCTGTTTCAAACCCAAATAAAACATGGGTGTGAAACCCATATGAGTGATGTTGTCTTACCTGTGAACAAACAGAAGCACAAACACTGAACAAAGCCCAGATTTCTGTGGTAAGAGAGCAGTACCTCTGTACCTCCTAAACAAACGTAATCAGTAAGCAGGTAGCAGGGAGTTAGTACACAAAGTGACATCACGCGATGTCCTGTAAGGTAGAGCTGGAGCTTACCAAACCACCTTCACACAGAGAGTGTAGCTGCTTTTGGTTATGAAACAGGCACATCTGAAAGCTGGAGCAAGAGAACAGCCACATAAACATCTCTGTGAGTAAGAATGTCCACATGTGCTGTAGCAAAGCTGGAGTAACAACCACCTGACCAACATCTTGTGCTGTACATTAGCTGGAGAAAGCTGGTTGTCATGCCCACTCACTAACGCTTCCCAGCAGGGAGACATTAACTGTGGAAATAGAAGACACAGTGTGCTGAGTTTGGTGTGCAGTATTACGATACATGCCGTGTGTTGAGCAATTATGATCCCTTGTTGTAACTGTGTTCTTGTTACCTTGTTTTTCCTGTAACCTGCAGATCCCCCTCTCTTCTGTCGTTCTAACCAGCCCCTGTCCTCGTCTCTGCCTGACTTCTACAAAGAACCAACCCCCTGTCTGTATACCTGGACTCGAGCCAAGCATGCCGATATCTGTTATTGTGAAATACCGCAATAAACTGTTAAACTCTGCAAAGTAGACCCTGTCAGTCTGTGTGAATACATTAGACCAGCTGGCCACTTCATTTTGATTTCCTATTTTACTCAGATGTGTTTGATGCCTGTTATTTATGTTGGTCTGTCACTTCAACTTGTAGGAAGTAAGAAAGTTGTAAAAATTCTTTTTCCATCCTGAAGTGCGATGACAAACTCTCAGAAGACCCAAATGGTCAAAATACTAGAGTAGCAATCAATCAAATCAGTTGAATTTTAAACAGATCTCAAAGTCATTACGTTTTAGGCAAGATGTACAGCCAGGCTTTAATGGAGTGGAAATGCTTGTGTTTTAAGAATCTCGCAAGTTGTTCTGAGCCTTGCAGCAGATTGGAAAAGTGCACATTGGATCTGCAGGCTGTTACACAGATGATGTCCATTATGCAGTTATAAAGGCTTTCTCATTACCATCTGTGGGTGGTTTCTGTCTTCATTATGCATAGAAGACGTGAATTAAGTTCCTTTAATTTGTGTGCCATGCCTATTGTCAAGGGAATCGAAAGTCTCAGTATTTATTTCCAAGGGGGGCATTTAGAATATAATTGCAATACAATTACATCCCAAACGCTTTTATTTTTTAAGACATAGTTTTCAGTTTGAACGGATTGGCTTTTCAGTAGCAACCTTGGAAAAACTTGGTCTTTTATCAGCAGAAACTAACTTGTCTAATTAGCAAATACAAAGTTTTTTTTTTCTTCAGAGAGGTGGGGGAGATGATGATGTAACTTTGAGTCAACAGTGTTGATACCCAAGGCTTTAAAAGTTTTTCAAGAGCACATGTGATGATATAACACGCGTGTAAATTTGTTGGACACAAGGAAGCCTACTGGACAAATCTGTCCCAGAGTTTCACAGGCCCAGGTCCTGTCACATTAACCGCTAATTAAGATCCGAGAGGCTTCCTGTGAGGAAGTGTTCTAGTTAACTGCCTTTCCAGAGGTTCCGATTCCCACATTAATCACTCCCCACTTGGGAGCACTTTTATCGATTTGTAGCTGTCGGGGCGCTTGGTTGCCTGCAAGAAGTCGAATGTTGAGAAGCAGCCAAACTGCCCGGCTGAGCGAGGCGTCCGCAAACGGATGTACGGGCTGGGGTTGCGGGCAGAGAGCTCATGCTTTTAATGGACTTTTGTGATATGAACCGGGTCCACATCAACTCTCTCATTGGTGAACATGAAGGCTAGCACACTCTGTCAAAATAGTAGGCATGCTCTTCAATTGGGGGTGAGTTTGTGGAAAAAGCAACCCAAGTTTAGTAAACAAAATATATGAAATGTTTTGCTTGGCCAAGGATTCAGCTGACAAAGATTGATGTCCTACTGCCAGACTGTCAAGTTTTATATTGCAGATAGTTCTGAGAATCATGGTCTCCTGGTGAGGGAGCTATTCCAAATGCTGACTCCATTTCAGAGGAATCTCTCATATATGCAAATACATACTGCACACTTGGCTTAGCTACTGTGAGATAAGAGCCTTAACTAGTTTGTTGGCACTTGATTGTCCTTTCAAAAGACAGGTTACTGCACAGATGTGATAACAGGTAGAGACTCGTGTGCATATTCGGATATGTGTGTGTTTACATGTGGGTGAAGAGACCATTCTGCACACAATGTGCTATTTTAATCACCAAGAACCTACAAACAGCCCAATCGCCCCCACCCACGCCCCCTCCGTCTGCCCCAGGTTCAACAGCTTGTTGCGTAAGCTAGCTTTGCATTAACTTCTGCTGATATGGAAGCACTCCCCTCCAGCAGTTATGTGGCAGTAAGTCTGGCACCAAACCCCTCACCTACACACAGCTGCTACCAAAAAAATGCACACCTCTCTGTGTGCAAAAACTCATCTGGTATGGTGAATATGGCTTTAATATCTGATTTAGTTCCTTCTCTATCACTCAGATGGTACACAACCAAAAAAAGATGAGTTACCAAGCCCGCATGATCTGCATTAACATGCACAAGAAGCTGAACAAGTGAACTGATACAGCGCAGATTTGCAAGCACAGCATCCACTGAGTGCTCTACTCCCTTTGCATTGTGGGAGTTAACAAAGCGCTGTCCCATGGGTACTCTGTGAGCCTCTGGAGCTCTGCTCATCCTCTCAACTTCCAGCCGAACTTTTTCTCCAAGCTTTTACATAATCCACTACCAGTATTAGACGCTGCCCCCAAAATCAACTCCCTCACACAAGATTAAAGAAACATGCTTTCATTACCCTCAGTAAAATGCATCATGATGTTGATAAGTAGATTGTTTTAGAGAAGTTACATAAGGTGTTATTACATTTTTGGACTTCTGTTTTATAACTGTTTTCTACTCCTCAAAGCATCAAAAACAACTGAGCATTAGCTAATGCATTTTTGAGTCATGCCGCATTCACATCTAATACAACTGGGGCGCCAGGTTGGAGCTGAAAAACACCGGACCTGCCCCAGTCTTGTCCACACATAGCTCAGTACTGCTTAGGAAAAGGCGTTGCTTAACTTAGGCAGTGTAAAAAAAAGGCCCATATAAACAAAGACGTGATTGCATATGACAGCATGCAAAAATTGAGCTGGCAGTGTAATGAAACAGATGTGTCTTGTTTAGCCGAATGTCTGCTAAATTTGCTGATATGTCCCGAAACACCTTTTTGTTAGAGGGTGTGTAACATTCTGGAAGCAGGCGAGAGTGGCAAGGTTCAATGTTCAATAAGGACGGTTTATTACCAGGTTGAAGAAGACTAACACAAGTACTAACCAGGCTATGGAGCATTTTTGTGTATTCCATAGGCATAAGCAGTTGAAGACCATCCAATACTATACTACACTCTGCAATGACCAGCAGGGTACTGAGGGAAAACACAGGCTTTATATAAGGGACCTAAGGAAACCAGAACAGGTGCAGGCACTGATGTAATTGGAAATGAAACTATAAGAAATACCTAGAAACACAAGAAACCAGGTAAGACACGGAACATAGATATAAAAAAAACTAGACCGGAGACCCCTAGTGGACAAAAACAGGAAGGACAGACACAGGGAGTGACAGTCTGCAGATATTTTCTCAACTATAAGTGTCTGTACCTCTTTGTTGTGCCAGCTGTAGCGTTAAATAAATCAGATGCAAGTTTTAATGAAGTAAAAAAAAATGTAAACCACCAGCAACTAGATGAAATAGATAAACTGAACAGCAGTATCAGTGACCACTCTGTCCCAACAAAGAGCCACATTACTGTGCATGACAGCTTTTCCAAATGGAGTTCACATTATTTGCATTTTGTTGATAGATTATGTAATTAAATATGCATTTCTTTATATAATGGTACAGAAAGGCATTGTTTTGTAAGCCTGCTATATTTGCAAATACATTGCGCAAAGCGCTTTCCTTTTGACTTACCCTTCCAAGTCGTGTTGTACTTTCTGTTCAGAACACACAGCTAACATCATGACAACGTGCCAGTTATATTGCTGTTTTGTTTATAATTTGGAGGCATCTACAAATGTAATGAGTTTTAATGAAGTAAAAAATACAGTATAATACCACTAACTAACTCAGTTGAATTGTATCGCTCTGCCACTTCTGATTGCAAATATGTGCGTTCTTAATAAAATAGTGCTGTGACAACACTTCACTTTGCATGCTTTCAATTTGAATTGATTTTAAAACAAAAATTAAGCTATTTTTACTCAAAAATTAAAAACTCCAGAGACAGACACACATGGGTCACCCAGAAGCTCACAGACTGGACTAAGAGGACAAATACGCATATTTGTAACAGACAAAGAATGTTTTTGTAATATGAAGAATTCTGAGAGAACACCTGCCCATGTGGAATTGTGAAATCTAGCTTTAGTTCTGTTTAATTCAGAACGTAGAGAGCTCCCCTGTGCAAAGCAATCCACCGGCACACCTCGCTCGTGTTTTATTTAGTCCAAAACCTGAACATTTCCACCCTTGTAACAAAAATAAATAAGAGTGTGTGAGAAGCAAGGCACGCCCACAGAGGGAACTTCAGGGACCGCTTCTGCGTGGTGCTCGTCATGCTCGTCAGTGCAAATTTAATTAATACAGCAGAATCAAAGGCACGGCGCTGTTCTCCTTTGATTTCTTGAGTTATGTGTCTGGGGTAATTTACTGCATTATGTCATTAGAATTCCCCCATGCCTCACCCATCTTTAGGCTACAAAACTACTGAAAACTTAACATAAAAAAATAAGGATGCATTACATTAAACACACACACAATTTTTGGTAACTCAGTGTGTCCTTGTCTTGCCACAGATCTTTTACTGTAGTTTATTGCCTGGAAAATTCACCCTTTTGTAAGTTCAGTTTTTGAAGTGTTGCATCCTCATATAAACAACCTACTCAAACTCAGTTATAAAAACGTTATTAATGATGTTAATATGAGTTTCTGATTTTCAGAAGTCATAGTGAGCCTTTAATTATGCATAAATTCAAATTCGCGGCCATTTTCGTCTGCGTCCACAAGTTGAGCTGGACCTGGTCACTAATACAACAATGAATCTATAAGAAACACATATGAGGCACACAGTTACATCACCTGCCTACACCATTTGTCTTCTGACACCGTGGGGAAAGACTTGAATTAGTGAACTCTAAGAAGCCCTATTGTTTCAATGCAGAAAAATCACAAATACAGCAGAAACAAATGTGGCTAGTGAGAGGCAAAAGTACATGCTTAAAAACTAGTGAACAGAAACTAACATATATATATTCAAGTGATGTATCAAATGAATAAACACACCAATCAGTATGGGGCCTATTTATTCACATTTTATTAAATTTAACTTCTTACAGCCAGACGTGAAGCATCAGCTGATGTGCTGAGTGCACTGAGGTTAGAACTGAGGTAAATCCAACATGGTGATGGGTTGAACAGCTCACTGGGCTGAAATGTGACCACAAAACCAAGTTATAATTACACCAATTAGAATTATACAGCATTGCATGTACTGGGGCAACCATCAATGGCCACTTTGACAATTCACTTCTGTCCCCTTCCATGCTACATAACTGGATATTACCTGTTTTTTCTTGCCTCTTATGCCTGAATGACACAGCTTGTAGTTAATTACAATCCATGTTCTGTGGACCTTTCATAACCAGGTGTGGGCTGCAAATGGAATGGAGTGTTAAGTAGAAGGAAAGATGGATTAAAGAAAGTGTGACTGAAAGCTGCTGAGGTGGGCAGGGAGAGAAGTATGTAGAAGAGCTACGTGGTAGTAAAGGACAAGGAGGATTGCCTCAAGGAGGAGATTGGTACCCTGAGCTACAAGTAAACAGCATTAGCTGGTAAAACTACATTGTGTGAGTGATTCTGCTGTTCAGTAAGAGAGATAGGGTGAAAATAGGGCTGTGTGTTTAATTAGTTCCGTTGCTAATTCCATCCACCTTCTCACTTTTCCTGGGCTCCTCTTCACATCACACACACACACACACACATCACATACACACACACACACACACACAAGCATACACCCACAAACACACACACACACACACACACACACACACACAATATACACCCACAAACACATGCATAATACACACGCACGCACACTAACAGACAAAAAACACACACACCTAAATTCACAGTAACTAAATAGAACAGATAAGAGAATAAAAAAGAAAATATTTCAGACAGCAGGAGCCCTTCTGGTGAGTCTCCCTTTGTTTCGTTTTTCCTCCCCCCTCACTGTTGTCCCAGGTCTGTGGAGTCCAGCTCACGCCCTGCTTTTGGCGATAAAGCTCACCCCGCAGTGCTAATGCTGCCACTCTGTCTGATTCCCCAGCAAGCGCTCGGCAGTGTCCCCCCTCACCGAGCCTCTTCGCACACTCCGTTTGCCCCCCTTCTGGCAAGCAGCACCTTTTGTGATGCCGGGGCATTGTACAGCTTTTCTGCTAGAGGAGCAGAAAAAAAACACCTGAACTCAGCGAGGTTTCTCAGGATGCACAGCCCTGAGCCTTTACAAGCAACCCACAACCAACAGGAAGCACTTTGCTGTCCACTGGTGCGAACAGCCAGATTACTGCGTACACATTCTCTGAGGTGCACAGATGGAACGAGTCTCAGTCTGGAGCGATACACGCGCTCCATTGGCATTAAAGTCTCAGCGCCAGAAAATAATGGTTATCCACCTGTGTAGGCAAGCAATGAGGCTTTGCAGGCACCTCTCCATCACCCCATCCATTTTTTACTCACTTCTGTTCTTCGGTGTGTGTTAATATGAGTAGGCACATACACACTCTTGTACACATACAGAGGCACACACACACTCACACTGACACACATACGCACAGACACTAAATATATGCACAGTATGTACAGCACTAACATACATGCACAATAGGAACAATTTATAAAGCCTTGTTCTGGGAAGTAGGGAAGGACAGAACCAAGGCAGGGTGGGCAGGGTGGACAGACAGCACTTCTCCACACCGCAGATTCCTGCTTATATCAGCAAAAGGCTGCTTTGAAAAGCAACACAAAATGTAGATGTTATCATCTTTAAAGACGCTTAAGGTCTTGGGTGGAGAACAAAACGTAATCAATAGATTTCCACTGCAGGCTTTGTTTAAAGTTACAGTCCCATCAGTGTGAATTATTCATTTAACTGTGCTTTGGAGTGGAAAAGTGAATGACGTAAATAAGATAACAATTATCTTAAAAAGAGTTTTGTATGCCATCTCACAAGACCATTGACAATACAGAATTAATTTGTGCCCTTGTCATTTTCTAAGCAGGGAGCCTGAACTCCACGTGATTCTCCGTAACTGTCCTATTCTACAGAGAGGGGAAGTGCGACTGGTCTTCTCTTATAGTCTAAAGGTGGTTTGTTCTGCCTGGAGATTTTCTTCCAATTTGTTTACAGAGTTTCCCCTCCATGTCAAAAAAAGACAACAGCGAGTATTATGTCCCACTGTCCTACACGTCCTCGTTGGTGCATGTCTGCTGTGGATGGGTAAGCCATGGGAATCCTGGAACAGACAGTTTCCAAATCTGTTCCTCTCACTTCAGCTGATTGAAAACTGCACCAGGGTGGTGAGTTCAGCTTTCAGCTACAAATATCTAGCTCTGCGCAGCCGTTCACTTCTGCAAAACTGTCATATCTTGGAGATGACGTCTTTGAGAGAGATAATCTAAAAGTCTTAGCCTCACTTCAAAACTTCTATCAAGACAGGCTTGAAATTGGGTTTGACATTTTTTCTTTAAATAGTGACTTTACTTGTCAGTCCATCTCACAGCAATATAGATCTTCTGCAAACACCTTGTCCTTCAAAGACTGGGCTTCGGTCTCACTCTGTTCCACGAGCAAGTTCTTGTTTATGCTAAGAGTGTATCAGCTCTGGCTCTGACATGGCTTTAACAAACATGACAAGAGCCCCCATAGCATTACTTGTCAACAGGATTAGCATATTAAGTTAAAAAGGAACTACATCATTAGCAGTAAAGTAAAACCGAAGGTTACTACTGCAGGAGGACTTACTTCCACTACACCTGCACAAGAAAAAGAAACAATTTTTAATATAGTGTTTGAACAAACATTTTAAACCAGCCTTACATATTTCATATACGAGCACTTATCTGTGAACACGTGAGAAGCTACACCTTAACGTGGACAGAAAAAAATGAACTTATGCAGCAGTGAATCTGGCTGATGAAACATTGACATCTAATTTGCTGATGTTCTGGATGACGGCCTTTGTCGCGCATCAGGGATTAAGTGCGAGATTTCAGCGGCAGGTGGCTCATGTCAGGTGATCAACAGCACAACGCGATTGATGGGGCTGGGTGCTGGAGCGGCCTGTCGAGTGCCTGCCAGCGGAACCGGGCTGATGGAGGGCTGGCGTGAGCCGTACTGATGGCCTGAAACTGCCTGGCTGTCATTGAGGACATGAGGAGGAGAGCCATCTGGTCCAGTAGCAGGGAGGGCAAGTCCATGGCTTCAGCGACCCACTCTCTGTTGGTGTTGTATAGCAAAGTCTTCCAGTGTCTCTTTCTCGGCTGGACACAAACCCTCACCTTTATCCACACAGCACAAACACCCCAGGCCTAGTAATATGGATGCCTAGGGCATGGGTGAAGGATGTTGGCCAGAGGTTTGCACAGTTAGAGTAAATCTGGAGACTTTGCTGGCAGTTTGCTGTTCATCCCCCAGCTCAGTAGAGTCATACCCGATAACAAAGTATAAAGGTGAGTACAGTTTAAACTCTGTTTGCAGCCTGATCTCCACTACTCTGGGCTTCTTCCGAACTGAGCTGTGAGTAAGCCATCTGCGTGAAGCTAAGTCAAACTACCCAAAGGCCAGTGATTTGTTTTGATGGGAGGATAAAAGTTTAATTTTGTAGGTGAAGTTTGCAGTGATGGAAGAGGTGCGGCTTTGTAAAACAAGTGGGTGGGATTACCATATGCTGCCGATTCAGTGATTTCGCCGATTCCCACAGGACTAAATCAGTCAGTGATTGCAAACGTACCGTTCTTCCGCCCACCCAAAATAGAGAGCAGGAACAAAACGAACTTATCGGGCAGAATAACGTGAACACAGCTAATAATAGTGTAAAAGAGAAATTTTTGATGCCGCCATAAAGGACATAACTAAACGTAAATCCTTTACACGGGCCATTTAACCCACTAGGATTACTTTTATTCCCTTACAAATATACTTTTATTACTGCCTTGTTGGGCGGTGTGGTGGCTCAGCATGAAGGATTATGGCTTTACAATAATCATGTCATACGTGTTATTTTAGCTTCATGTGTGTACAGCGTGTTCTCTAGGGGCTGGTGGCTCCAATGCCCCTCACAACCAAGGACTAAATGAACAATTTCTATAATTAAAGTATATTTCCCAACAGTTGATCTATAGAAAGGGCAAAGAAAACTGTATTGGCAGGCTGATTTAAGCGGGTGATGTACTTTTTCATCACGATCGCCCTTCCCCTGACTGTTAAATGCCTGTTCTTGATATACAGGCTGGTCCCATTACTACACACACCTTCATACTGCAGAAGGCCTTTTTTTTGGTTGCTCCAAAAGATCTTCTTTACAAGACTTTTTCTGTAAGCAGGCTGCAGTTGTTAGGTTGCAGTGAGTACAAGGCTGCAAGGGCACAGTTCAGTGGCAAAGAATGTGTGTGTGTGTGTGTGTGTGTGTGTGTGTGTGTGTGTCAGTGTAGGTATGGACTGATTGATTTCAGTAGATTAATTGACTTCAACTGATTTGACTAACTGATTTCATCTAATTATAATTTTCAAGTGAAGTCACACAACAGGTGGTTTATCTTTTTCCCACAACGCACTCCCTCAAAAACAAACAGAATTTAACATTCTTTTCATTTACTGAAGTAAACAGGTGTGATTTGAACCAGGCAGGTGTGAGTAGACATGACTGCCATTTACAATAAAGTGTCAGAAACATGTTAAATGTGCACAGCCAGAGGTCACTGCTTTGTTCTTGGGTTTGTTCAAAGCTTCATGTCCATGCATTTGGTAAACAGAGCCTTTAACTTTAGGACAAAAAACAGCTGAACAGAAACCATGTCTTCTGAGTCTACAAGCATCAGTATCATGTGTAACAGGGCAGCCCTGCTGGGGCTCACACCCATGCCAGTTTGTACTGTAGTGTATTTCTGTGGTATTTGTTAACTGCTACATATACAGAATTCAGACTTGAATCCATTGAGCTTCATCTTTCAGCAAGGAGTAAAATACATGTGGTGTTAAATATACATGTTAAATGTTAAATTGTCATGAGGTGTGAAAGCCTGTGGTCAGTAGGTGTGTTTTTACCAAAGTAACAGTCCATTACATTTGAAGGTTAATGTTGTAGATTTTTGAGTGTCTTTGTTTTTGTTCCAGTACATTCTAAAAAAAAAAAACCCATAAAATTAAAGTTTGATAAGACTGTGTAAAATATGAGTTCGTATAGTGTACGTAATAGTATTTCAAATTCCACGTCTGTTGTCTCCATCCGAGTATTGTCTCCATATTGCCATAATGCAAGTGCTTGCCAATAATTTCATAACCATCAGAGATTATCCCTCTAAATTTGAAAGGTGGATTAATGCTCATCTGACACAGTAAGTGAAGTGGAATGCAGAGTCGGGGAGCTGTCACATTTACTTGTACGTCAGTGTTGTTTTATACATTTTTATACTGAAATGAGAGAAGAAAAAAACATGACGCTTTCAGGCATGCGGGGTTCTCACAGTCTGATGAAGGGACTGATTATGTAGAAAAGTTAGGGACTGACATCATAAGTTGACCAGAGTGCACAGACAAACTTTCATGGCATATGAGTACACACCACCTCCACTTTCAACACCATTTTCCAGCCTCTTCATTAAGCCTCCATATCGTTTGTTTTTCCAGCTACGGAAATAGCAGTAAGCATTGTTTACCTCTGCCTCATCAGTCGTCTGAAAGGTTTCCTTCCTGTGGCAATTTGATGTGACATTCCTCCCAAAACATACACTCATCAGTGCTCCCCTCCCCCTCTCTGACCGTTTACATCAAGTATTATATGTGTATTGGACAACTCAACAATCATAATGTGTTTATGCAGAATGTTTAACCAATTGGCATCCGCGCATACAAAAGCCCACACAAAACAGTGCTTTTGTTAACTTGTGACTTGTAACCTTGTTAAAGAGGGAATGCCTTTCATGTGGAGCTTCCAAATTGCTGCTCATTTAGTTCTTTTATGTCGAGGGCTGCAATCGAAAGAACCTATTTTTATGGAAAAAGATAAATAGACGATCAAGTGCGTTGTGTTGAAAAACAAAAACTTTTGAAGTTATTTCTAATAAGGTAGGAACAGCAGAAAAAAAAGTGCGTCCTTGCCTGTTGCTCTGAGTGATGGGTAGGCAAGATTTATACCTTTCTTGGGATTGTTTGGAAGTGCATGGTGTGCAAGAAAATGACATTGGATTTGCTGGGGTGAAAAAAGTTAAATGTGTACAGGAGCACAGAGAGCGCAGGCCGGCCTTTTAGACAGCAACAAATTACGGAAACAAATTTGGTAGCTTGTACTGGGGGACCTGCCAGTGGCCTTATTTAGATATAACACAGGGATTATATTTTTATTTAGACATGCCACTATTGTAAAAGCGTATTTCATGTCCTCCCACTTTTGTTCTTTTTTCTTTTATCACCCTCTATTCTACTTTTCTGAGAAAGGAAGGAGAGACAGTCCTGCTTGTACCTTTGTTATTTCTGGTCATCGACCCAATTAGTCAAAGGTGTGTCTAAAGGGAGGAATCTCACTTAAAGGGGGAGGAGACTGAACCAAAAGGGAGGAGACTGACATTGGAGGAGGAGACTGCACAAAAAGGGAGGAGACTAACATATAGGAGGAGGAGAATGCACCAAAAGGGAGGAGACTGACATATAGGAGAAGATGTAAGTGCCAAAAGGGAGGAGACTCACAAAAAGGCAGAGGACAATATGCCAGCAGGGAGGAGGCACAAAAAAGAGAAGAGGTGGGCATTGATATATAAAAAAACATAACATGCAGTATATGAGGAGAAAACTGTGTTAAAGAGTAGATTCATGTAATATACAAAAGACTGGAAGTGTGAGGAGATTAATAAAGGTTTGAGAGAACAGTGACAAAACTAAGGCAAAGTTGAAAATGAAATTGAAAAGGCTTCAAAGTGAGAATTTTAATGCAGTGTTTTCATGTTTAGTTTTTTTGTTCTGCCCTGATTTCTGTAACAGCTTTTGTTTTTGCACACTCAGTAAACAAAAGCCATTTCTTGTTAGAATTCTGCTGTTCATTTGATGTTTGATTTTCTTTATTTCTTGATTCACCCTTTTTCTCACAACGAATGCAGTTTACTGCTAAACGCATGTTTTGGGCTTGGATAGTTTCGTAAGTGGTTTTGTTCACAGTGCTGATTCAAAACAAGGTGAGCTTACTGATTGCATGGAAACGTTCAGTGCTGATGCTTTTTTTCCATTTAAAATTCCTGTTTCAGTGTGAGCCATTGGAAGGTAGGACAGGGCGTGATTTTGGTGAGGGTGATCCACATAAGAGCCCCCCCTCTCGAACACCCCCTGCAAATGTCCTTACTTAATAATTCCCAGTTGACCTGTGTTAGAAAATAATGGCAGAATGGACTGGCTAAATGAATAGGACTGTTCTTTTCTAAGTGGAAACACAATGCTGCACTTTCCCTTCAGCTTTATTTTCCCATCTACGTGTCACACATTACACTAGCAGGTTTGGTATTTTACTTATGTTTAAAGGGCAGTCTTCATTTCCTTGTTCTTTCTTGTCCTGCGTTGTCCTTGTGTGCCCTGGTGACACTGTCGCTCCCATTTTGGCCACTGCTCATTTCACCATAAGATAATACTGACCTTTTGCTTTTTCTTACTGCTTCTTGTAGTTTCTGCAAGCAAGAAATGCATCATTTAACTTGTGCTAATTAATCTGATATTTCAAGAGGTCCTGATGTTTACAGTAAAGGAGAGCCTGCAAAACAGACTGCAATGTTTTGCTTTGTTTCTGTACATACAATATGTTTTCTGTGCTGCTTAACAATGTTAGGAAGTAACTATAATTATATTTTTAATTGTAATTACCCTGCGACCCCCAAATGGGATAAGTGGTTGTGTAATGGATGGATGGATGGAATTGTGTTTATTTAACCGAGACACAATTCATTATTTTGATCTTCTTATGTATTACAAATGTGCCTTTTTATTATTTGGATTCTCCTAAAATGACACAAGATAAAGAAATGACAAGTGCCGTTGTAATTATTTCATGTTTCATTTAAGATTATTAAAAGTCTATTAGAAAACAACAGATGAGCAGAATCCATTCTGGGCTGACTAAATGTTCTTTCTTTCAGTGAAGGTACACGTTTTGTCATGTCTGTAACAGATGCATCATAATCATTTTTGACAGTCACTAAAATGATGCAGTCATTGTGTAAAAGGGCATCACCAACCCTAAACTCAGTGTAATCAATTCAGTACACGCTAACGAGACAAGGAAAGATCTGACACTTCAGTTCCTGAGATTGTTCTGATTCGTCAATCACAGACTGCTGAAATGCTTGCCATTGGTTACTTTGTTTGCTTAAAGCATCCAATCCACCCACTCTCCTTTCAAAGCATTATTTCTCTCATAGCCAGGGTTTCCACTTCATGCAGTATTATTGCACTCATTTTGTTATCCATCTCTTTAAAACACAAATTAATTAACCGGAATGTATAAGTCACAGAACCCAGAATTTTTTTTTGTCATTGAAAAAGCTGTTTACAATATTGGTTAATCAATTAAACAGAGATAAAACAGAGTGTTCTTTAAATGAATATAACTTAATGATGTTAATAATTAATTGTCTATAATAATTTGAATACCAGTTTTTGAGAAGATAATTCACTTAATAATTGTAATTTCAATAGCAATCATTTTCCTGTGGTCATTTTTCTAGTACAGCTAATTTTAAATGACATCGGCACTAAACACAGACTGTAGGATTAAAGTTGTGAAGGGGGAACTGACTGTGATCTGAGTGGATTCACAAGACTGTGTTGCAGTGAGCAGTATTCTTCAGAGTACTCTCACTATGTCTCTTCCCTTTCTCTCACTCTCTTTTCCTGCCATTTTGCCCTCCTCTGACCCCTTTACTACCTCTCTCTCACTGCCCCTCCACCAGCTTTTCCACTGTTCCATCATCCCCCCTTTCAGCTCTGACCTTTTCTTGCACATCTCTCCTTTGCATTCCCTCTCTCCACCACCCATGCCTTCTCTCTCTCTCCATCATCCATGCCTTCTGTCTCTCCCCACCATCCATGCCTTCTCTCTCTCTCTCTCTCTCTCTCTCTCTCTCCACCATCCATGCCTTCCCTCTCTCCACCATCCATGCCTTCTCTCTCTCCACCATCCATGTCTTCTCTCTCTCTCCACCACCCATGCCTTCCCTCTCTCCACAACCCATGACTTCTCTTTATCCACCATCCATGTTTTCTCTCTCCTGCCAGTGATTCAGATCCATACCACCCACTGCTGGTTTACTGAAGGGGTGGGGAGGCTGTTGAGGGTTCAGCAAAGCATATGTTTAACATGTACAAGATTTAGAAAAAATAAACACAAACCTAGGCATGCAAAAGCACCGTTGCGTCTCATACAATGTCCAATGAATAAGTATGCTGAACTACTGAGGACACGTATCCTCTCAGACACAGGAATACGAGAACAGAAGCAGTTAATTGACCACTGCAACATTATTTTTTAAGACACAGTTTCGTAACTTTTTAGTTTGTTTTTTCATTACTTGATTGATATTATGCAATATTTATAATCCCATGCCATTTCAGAATCAGTTTTTCAAGACAGTAAAAAGAATATTAGATGACTTCTGTCACAGCAGGACTGCAGAGTTGTGGATATGTACTTCACTGGACATTTTCTTGGTAATACTTAATCTTGGTCTTTTCGAGTTTTATGCTGTCTGCCAGACCTGCTCTGCATGTGGCTGAGCTCCTGATAAACTATGTTTTCTGTCTCTGTCAAAATTTCTTGTGTGTGTGTGTGTGTGTGTGTGTGTGTGTGTATATATATTTTCAATGTATTTTTTTAATATATTTTCTCTGTCAAAATTTCTTGTGTGTGTGTGTGTGTATATATATACACATACACACACACACAAGATATATCAAGCTGTGTAGCTGTGTATCAGTCAAAATGTTTTTATTTTATTGTAATTATGCCCCTCCTACTGATACTCAGCACTCACAGTAGCCTCATGGCTGG
>JABJVR010025445.1:0-34351 GCA_025773905.1 Chitala chitala
CCCCCCCCCCCCCCCACACCCCCCCCCCCCCCCCCCCCCCCCCCCCCCCCCCCCCCCGGCGCGCGGGGCCGCGCCCCCCTTTGCAGCTGGAGGGGCAGTCGAGGATTACTTTATTAGTTTACCACAGATTAATGGGGATAATCATTAAAGTGATGGAGATGGATTACTCTGTTCAAGCTGGCCTAGTCTTGCGCTCAGAAAGCATGAGGCAGCGGGTACCCTGGCAATCTGTGTCGGAGGCCTTAATGAAGAGCCACCAACCTGCCCACAGGTGTCACGGATCGGTCCAGTTAGTGTCAGCACTGCAGCGACTGCAGGATGGGAGTGACAGAATTCAGAGGCTGCGTGATCACAACCAAGCACAGGTACCATGTGTGCGGATAAAGCTGAGGTATCGTGCCGCAAACAGCTGTGCAGTGCGAAAAACTAGGAGCCGCCGTTCTGCCTCTGAAATTCTTTTATGCAAAACTCACGTTCTTTGATTTGAAAGACAAACTTGAAATTCAGGCTGTTCATTGACTGTTTGTCAATGAAAGCTGAAGTTTAGGCTCACAAACTATAGCTTAACTGTACATGAAATATTATTGATCCAAGGTCCAGACTATAGCAAGGAGACACTAACCTAATCAATGCCCTGTTTAGGATAATGAAGCAACAGAAGGCAAACACAGAGAAGTGAATTGACTACTGTCAGATTTTTTTTTACCTTGCCTTGTTATTGGCTACTTAGCTAAACATGTTACAGCTTTGTAAAGATTTGTGTCCCCCAGTTTTAGACCCTCCATTTCATTCTTGCCTTTTAGCTTCAAGTAGTTAAATGTATTCTAAAACTCAATAGACACACATATATACAAAATAAATGCATGCATTTTATTTGTATTAATGTGAATGGAAATTACTGGTGCAGAAATGAAACAATAATGAATCTTAATCTACATTCCTACTTACAGACTTCTTTTGGGTCATTATGTATAATTATAGGTGATTCATCACTGTCAGCTCTGTCCCACTGTGTGCACGGTGTTCAGACTTATCTGCTCCTCTTAACGTTTCTCCTGGCCCACAGCTAGGTGTTTGTCTAGTGCCGTAGTGCGTCATGAAGAGGGAGCCTTGACCCTGTCCAGCCATCTGATTGGCTGTGTGCTCCCACCCTCCTGCCTCACCCACCCTATATGTGGAATCATCAGCAGCATGCCTCACCACTGGCCAGCCATACAGGCAGGATATTGCATCTCTGAGACAGCAATAAAGACGTCGTCCCCAGGTGGGGAGGCTCTCCTGCCTCCTCTCACCCTTTCCCTCTTCCCACTGGCTGATGGATCTCTCTGTCAGGGATACTGGCAGATGAAGACAAAGCACAGCTAGCCCCCCCCCCCCAGAAGGTACCGGCCAATCGGCGTGAAGATCCCCACGCTGTGTCAAATGGAGACAAATGTCAGCCGTGCATAGGCTGTGGGAGCCTGTGCTCACATGCTGGGTGAACGCATAAGAAGTTCCTGAGCTGCTCAGGGTTAGTGAGCTCAACCTGTAGCTAAGGGTTAGTATGCTCACACCCCATTCGGAAGGCCGATAAGCAAAGGTTACTGCTCCTGTGTTCCTGGAGCCCAAGACCTAGAGCAATGTGCTACTATGTGAGATAATGACAGAAGGGCAGCTCTGAGCTGGAAGCCTCTTTCTGAGTTTCAGTTAACCAACTTGAACATGCCTGACTCCCTTTGGTTTCAGAATAGTAATACACCTAGTTAGAGTTTGGATGTGACATGTCTTGGGAATACCAAGTGTGTAAACATGTTGTTTCCCCGTTTGGCCCTTGAAAAGTGTCACGCTTTTCTGTTTCAATTTTAATGAATGTATGGACTCTTGCAGATTAAATCTCCTCCGTTGCTGTTTATTGATGAGTTTTAATGAAATCTTCCCTTCCACTGGTCAATCACTTTAACTCTTGCATTCAGGTGTTTAGGTGACAGAACTGTTGGCAAGTCCCATGGGGGATGTTTTTTTTTTCAGAAGGCATTTCACTTTTCCTTTTCTTTTCCTCCATTTCCTTTGTTGTCTTCACATACACACAAGCATACATGCACACACACACGCACACGCCTGCACACACGAACACACAGGAGTTAAAACCACAACCATTGAGCTATGAGAGTAAAGCATTTGTTACACACTTCACTGTTTCCTGTTCTGTCAGTCTCTGTTTTCCTCTTTTTTTCCTATTTTAGTTTGCATATACAGAATAAAATTTATCCTCCAAGTAATACATGCCATATACTATTTTGTTGTTTTAAGAATGTTGCAAGCAGTTCCTTGGTTGTATTTGTGGATCCAACCCAGTACTTGACAGACCAGGTAACAAGCCTTGCGCTGCCAAGTTACACGACTATGTATACTACATATGTACTGTATATCAGCATTTTAAATCCCTGTACGCCATGATGGGTCTGTGGGTTTCAGTCAGTCTCCACAGGAAAGGCAAGTCCCACCTTAGCCTTCAGTGTAGCCATTATCAGAGCATAAAGTAGGTTCCACTGCAAAGCTCAGAGCTCAGTGCTAAGAGTAGCAGCATTGTGGAGGTCATGCTCTGGAAGAGGCAATGTCTGCATGGTCTTAATCCTGGATTGTCTGCTGGATCCTCAGCAGGTCAGAGACAAAAAGCAGATATAACCCAAGGGTAGAAAACACCACTTCTTTACAACACAAGGTTAAAGGTCACTACAGTCCGTGGTCTTTGTCGATCTGCTTAAAATACTTACGGTGTTTAAATGCATCTTATATTTTTAAACTGTACATTCTTTTAATTTCATATTTTCAGTTTTCTATGTGACATGAAAAATACTGTAAGGTCCTGATGTTTTCTAATGATCTTTAATGCTTGTGTTCTGCTTAAACATTTGTTTGGAAGTACTACGTTAATATAACAAATAAGGATTTAACAGTTATGGGCTTCATATGTGGATTAGTATCTCTACACTGATTTTTCTTCAAAGGTAAAACTTCAAAGTCTCATATGTTTAAATATCTACTATTGTTAAATCAGAAAGGGTCGACTGACACTCAGATACCCCTCTCTTGATTGTATGCCATTGTGACTCTCTTGTAGTTAAGTGAAAATGTGTCAACTATCCCCACTTGAGGGGGCCAGAGAGCGGTCTCTGTCTATTCACTCCTGTGCTTTAACTAACAGGCTGCTGTTTTTGCAAATGTCATAAACTATATACTGCATACAAACGATTCTGTATATCTAGTATATACAGTATGTACTTTATATACCTGGTGCCTAGGTATATACACTACTATTAAAAAGTTTGGACACGCCCTGTCAGAGAGGCTTTCTTTATTTGAATAATTTTCTACTTTTTAAACAGGAATAGATTTAGACTTGATTGGGGTGTGGTAAAAAATGTCAGGGAAAGCATATTGTTACAGTCAGTCTTAATGCAACTAAGCATGTTTATCCTGGTATTTTCATTTTTGGTGTACATTTGTTGGTTCTCCAGCCTCATCTTACCTCTTATACATATTCTGGATGTATATATGTATAAATGTATGAAGTATAAATGCATATATTTTATTATGTTAACACATGTATCAAACACAGAAAAAGGCTTACATGTTCTAACTAAATGTGATTATAAAATCCCTTTGATATTTGGTACAGGCATATGTCAAGGTAAAGACCCCTATTTCTACATCCTTCAGAGTACTGAAACCCTCCTTTTTTGAGACCGCTGGGTACAGGAACATCCCCTGATTCGATCACAATTGTGGATTAGAAGGATTTATTTATCCCTCTTTAGACAATAATAATTATACATAATTATACAAATATATTTTTCAAAAGAAAGCGTTTCTGTACTGGTTTGATATCAACCCACAACGTTAAGCATGCCTTTGTAATTTGTAAGGGTATGTCAGGAGGGCGCAACACATCCCGGCACCACCCAGTTTCGGTGCTTGCTTTTGAAATAACTGCGAAGGCGTTAAAGATTTAAAATTACTTTGTGCAATTTAATAAAAAACTGTGTATTATATTATTTAAAGTAGTCGTCTCTTGCCTTGACTACAGCTTTGCAAACTCTTGGCTTTCTCTCAAGAAGCTTTATTAAATACTCACCTGAGGTGTTTTTCCAGTAGTCTTGAAGGAGTTCACACGTATGCTGAACAATCATTGGCTGTTTTCCCTTCATTCTCCGGTCCAGTTTAAACATGCGTTTAATCGAGTGTGTCCAAATGTATAAATGAAACATTAAACAAGCTAAAGTCAGGTTCTGTTGTACTCTACTTGTACATATAGTTTGTGTCTTCTCCAGCCGTCGTAGCAAGTGATTCTCGTGTCTCTTTCACTCATAAATCGCTGGTATGCATTTATTATGACTGTTTATTGACTTGCTGATGTAATTTGAAATGGATTGGTCTGAATGTTATTATTTCACAACTGGTTTACCTAAAAGGCAAGATAGCAAAAGCACGCAGTTAAAAGCCGCCGTCACTGCAATATTGCAGAGCAAATGTTATTAAGTGCATAATAGGATCTTAATGTTACATATATTAACAGATATTATTTTTAAATATTGGAGTATGCTACAGAAATGTGCATTTAATCAATATGTGGCAAAGCATCTTTCATTTAAATAGCAATATATCATTACATTCTAAGTGTGTGTAATCTGCGCCTGCAGCTGTGACAAAACATCGGCGCATAACAAGAAAATCAATTACATTTCTTATCCAGAAGATGGCAGTAGCACCATATAACTGGAAGTAAAATTACAAAAGCAGTTTAACTGTTGTCTGGAATTAAACCAATGTATGTACCATACCAGTGTCCGCGTACTGAATGTGGTAAGGGAAGTGTGTGTGTGTGTGTGTGTGTGTGTGTGTGTGTGTGTGTGTGTGTGTGTGTGTGTGTGTGTGTGTGTGTGTGTGTGTCGTCTAAGTGTCTGTAGTGAGAGTACTTGCGGGTAGTGATTGCATATGGTTATAGGTATTTCCACAAGCTAAGTAAAGGGACTTGTGTGAATCTACACAATGTCGTCTCCCAATCATGCCTCTAATTAAATAAACACCACAATATGTATTGTAACCATGTTTCCATGTCCATTGTGTGTTTATGGATAGCGTAGTGACATTTTGTAGCAGTGGTCTCGGACTGGGAGGGAATTGTGTAATTGACCACATAGGGTCCGTGCACGGGGAGTTCCCTCCAACAGACTTAGAGGGGCTGCTAGGGGCCCTTACAGAATAAGAATGCAGAGGAGCCAGACTCTGAAGCTACGCCCCTACTCTGTAGACATTCTGATGTTCACATCTGGTTATCAAAAAGGACGCAAAATTTTAACTAGACTATTTCTTGCAGCCAGTTTATACAAAACAATAGGGTTATAAAGCTTAATTGTCGAAAGGCGCAGGCAAGGTCAATTGTTCACTTGTAATAGAGAAGGCTTGACTGCAGCTGTCAACCTTTGGAGACGTCCAAGCATCTACTTGAAGAGGAATACCTTCAGCACACCCCTCCCCATGCAAGGAGAAACTCCTTTCGCTGTAAAAAGACGCGCCATTCCGTGAAGCATTTTGGCAGCATTCACGTGCAGTCGTGCTACCACCAACCTGACTCAAAGTTAGTATGATGACAGTTCTTACATTTGAGTCTATGCTGTTATTAATTTATGGTCAGGTACTGCATGGACGATTACTGAAAAAAAAAAGAAAACGAGATCCGCAATTTATACAGCATTTTTACGACATCGGCACTCACTAAATACTTATCTAACCCAAAAACTGAAAGTCCTGTCTCCTTTGGTTTGTTTCCAAACAAGAGGCGTAACTGCACCAGTAAATTACTATTCGGCAGCGACATTTTTTTTCTATAAAGGGTTAAATATTTCTTATATTAGGCTCCTCAATTGGCGAGCGAAGTCACTATGAAGGGAAATTTTAACGTGAAGCTGAATGTTCCAAACACAGGCTAATAACGTTAGAGATGTAGTCACGGGCAAATTAAAAACAGTAATACCAGATACATTTTCAGATAGAAGTTTTAGATTACATTTTGACAGCAAATCCGGATATTTAAAATCCTTCTCACCCCTCTCTGTCATACTTGCGTACACACCCAAGGCGTTTCAAAGGTTCTACCTGCTCAGCACCACCGCATTATAAAACCGGACAGGCATTTTCTGTCTTCTCCAGAAAGGCAAGCGAGCTTGTTCCACACTTCTGGTTTTAACGCAACACATAAGTAGCTTAGTGGGTTGAGAAAATATTTGACTGGGGGTTTTTTACATAACCCACCAAGTCAAGGCCGGACGTGAACAATGGGCTAGGATTAGAATAATGCGCAAATTCAACGTTAAATTATCTATATGAGAGGAAATTAATACACACACCAACGTTTTCGGTCCACAAAATCGTTTTTAAATTAATTTCACTTAGTGATATGTTGGGTTTGTCGCTGGAGTTAATTAATTTAAATATTGTTCAGATAAAATCCTTTGCATTTTCAGAAAAATCTAACGTTATCTTTCGTATAGTCGATGTAACTTTTTCAAATATAACGACACGATTGTTTTTCAGTTTGAAATTTTAAGGTATTAAAATAATTTGATTATATTCATTTCTGATATACAAGAAGTTAATTTCTTCCTCGCACATGAGCATGGTGATTTTAAATATAAAATGTATTAGATCCATGATATCGATGGAGTGCTCAGTAGAATGGCATATGCTTTGTTTTACATGGAAATAAGAATTGCATGTTGTTATTGGTAAGGATTATTATTATTATTATTATTATTATTATTGGGATAATTACATATTTCACATATTTCATTTGGTAACAAACAAAAATATATAATTTTGATGTAAAATACTTATTGTGAAACTGTTACAAGTAATAACTATTTATAATGTAAAATATTACGTTAGTAATTGAAATAACAAAAAATTGCGTATTTCATGTTAGTTTCAAAATTATTTTGGTTTGTTTTTACTATGTATGGCATGCTATCACGATATACAGCAAAAAGTCATTTCAATAAGACAAAGCTAAAGTCATCCTATAAACGTGTAACCCTAAACATTTATTTAAATTCTCAGACGTCACGATTCAACGTCTCTCGTTTAAGATTACACAAATTACGGTTGCAAAACGGAAGTGCGTGTACAAACGGCATTGCGTTTTGTGGGTTTACTGCAGTTAAATACATGGTATTACGCTTCCTGAAAATATGTAAAAATAAATAAATAACTGTCGAAAAAATAAAATCATAATAGTTTATATACCTTATTAAACTAATTTTATGATTCTATTACTTTGCCTAATCAACAATACAAACATCCAAGATCGACTGATCATGCAATACACTTGTTTTATCTAATTACCCAGTACTTTTGTAATAGTTGTACAAATAACCACAACACCAATATTAATAATAACAATTATTATTATTATTATTATTATTGTTGTTGTTGTATTAATTGCATACGCGCACACATACATGTATGTCATAAGTACGAAAATTTTAAAATAAATGTAAATATACATCAGCGATAAGCGATTGGATAAGCACTAAATCGACGTTAATCGATGGTTTTATTTGCCACGATTTCTCAAATAAATCCATGTATTTCGAAATTCGTCAACAACTCAAACACATAAAGTCAACGACAAAAATACATTTTCGTTTGATCGAGTATTTTACAAATGCTTTGTGGCGTTTTGAGAAAAAAAAAAAAAAAAACAGGTGAAGTTCAACATTTGTTCGACCTCTAAACTGGGCTGCTCACAACACGTTAAAAAGAATGTTTTTCATTGTAAATTCATAGACTTGTTGACAACAGCTACTTGAAAAGATAGAATAGAGTCGGCATAATCGGGCACAGATGCCCCAGTAAGCAAAACGTCTACGTAGGCATTACTGCTTTTGTTAAAATGATTAAAACTGGTAAAAGGCAGAGGTAACGCAATCCATCAAATTGTCTAAAAATTGTGAGCAAAACTCACAAACCATATGGCCCCCGCACGTTTGTGTCCTGTTCTGAGAGGGGGTTCGCTCTTGTTCCGCTCTTAAGAGCCGCAGGAGGGTTCGCGTGTCCTATTGTAAAGAGCCCACAGGGCAGGCTGCGCTCAATTGTCACCAGTTTTCACGCTTTACGCTAAAAATTACAGCCTTACTCTCTCAACAAAAAGGAAAGCAGACTATGGCTTCAAAGAGAGTGCGAAAATTGTTTTCGACATCCTTTCTTTCCTTGCTTTTATTATTACGCCAGCTTGAGTCGTATGAAAAAGGCACATTGATCGTTTATTGTGCCAATTCAAGACATTTTTTGTCTTAAACGTGACTCACAAGTAAAGCACAGTGTTCCTTCGAAAGTGAACCCACGAAGAATTACGTCCACGCTCAGAGGTTTAAACTATTAATAGACTTCCACATGGTCAGAGTAGTTAGCCCTTCATAACATCTGAAATGTAATATACTATATTGTGTTATTATTTTGTGGTAGTTTTAAAAATGCCAGGCTATTAAAATCTTAACACGATCTTTCAACGCGTCTAATTATCCAACGTGAGAAATCAATGACAACACTGGTATTCTTGTCAAAAACGTAATACATACGGAGACACTTGAATTTCATTCGTGTTAAACCCATAATACATAAAACGAAACAGGCAAACTGATTCTGTTACGTGACTATAGAATTTATTGTTGTATTCTACATCGAATGGAAATATTGCTTAGTATATTACATAGCCTCTTTATATTCAGCAATCACCTATATTCTTAGTTCAAATATTGTATTTGACTATGTTAAAAACAAATTCACAATTAAGTTGCAGAAACCCTAGAAAAGACTTCTCCAAAAAAGGCAAACCTGATGAACTGGTATTTCGTTCCATTAAAATCGTTGTGACGCTTATGAAAACCCATTTTCAAACATGAAATGATCTGGATTTTTTAAATGGAAAACTTTCTGTTGTTTATTGCTTTTATTTTAAACAAACATGTCCCACGTTGAAGAAATGTTATACTATTTTAAATAGCTTAACATTGCATGGACATTTGTTTATATAAAAATTTCTACACTTAAAAATATTTGGCGTAATAAAAACCTGCAAAACACTTCTCTTGAATGCAATGGTTATTGTTATGATTGTAGACTTAATGAATCATTCGTCGACATCAATTTCCACGTCCTCCTCTTCTGAACACTGTTTACTTGTGTGATTAGTAAAAGAAGAAGATGGGGACATTTTCCCATTGGCTGATCCCTTATCATTACAGCGAAAGAGCGCTGGGGACTCCGCACGTGAATTGCCGTGGGTTCGGCTTACACATTTTTCGAAGTCTGCTGTTTTCTCAAGCGGTATTGAACCAACCGTTTTAGCTGATTGCACGTCCGCTTTCATTTCTTCCAAATCCCTCTTGAGTTTGGCTCGGCGGTTTTGAAACCATGTGATAACCTGTGCATTGGATAGCCCCAAGTGCTGAGCTATTTGGTCTCGATCAGCAGGAGAAAGGTATTTCTGATATAGAAACCTTTTTTCTAGCTCGTAAATTTGATGATTGGTAAATGCTGTCCTGGACTTCCTTCGCTTTTTAGGAGTGTTACGCTGTCCAAACACTGTTGTCCCGTCCCTTCCTGGGCAAGACGAATAAAATCGTAAGAAATCATGACTGTGTCAAACGAAACGTACACACATACTGTGTTGATATTAACAGCAATGATGATTTTGTCTTATAACCTATATATATATATAGTATATATAATCTATAACCTATTGGCAATCACTTATTACCAATAAAGAATAATGCCCGATTGAAACATTCATATATTTATTAAATGTCTTACAAAAGCTGCGACGCTAAAGATCGGAAAATTTGTATGCTTTCACGGCCAATGTCCACAAACTGTTACCCATTTCTGGCATGCTCATACATTTAAAACTTCCGTTTTTAAATCGCCATCTTCAGAAATGATTGTCATAATCTATCCGAGTCGTTTCTTTTGTCGATCATGCCGTAGTTATGTTTCTGCGCCCTCTATCACTGAATATTATACATCAACAACAAAACATACCCTCCGCCGCCTGAAGAACACTCACTTCCAGACCTTTGAAGGTTTTGCTGGCCAGTTCTTCCAGAGCACACAGCGGTGATATGTGAGAGAAAATACCATTTTTGGTCAGGGGAACAGCGTGATGAGTGAGCTCCTCGGCAACAGAAAGCAGGTGCGCTGTCTCACGAAATATGTAATTACGTGTTACTATGGGTTTGTTCAGAATGTCCTCGATGCTGAAAGATGTGAGCGGCTTGCTAGAATTAGCTGGCTGCGGAGGACAATCAAAAGGATGTCGACTTCGGTCTTCAGCCAAAGAATTTTGAAAATCTTCTTTAGAGGTCATTATTTACTTCCGTTTCGGTTTTACTTCTGTGTGGTTCGGAATATCGTACTGTCGAATGCTTCCTAAAGGCTGGAATATATGTGACATTACAGGTGTCAGTGAAAATTCACGTTGATTGCAATGCGATGGTTACACAGTAACGGTAACACTTCAGTTTTCCAAGGTTCCATGTACTGTAGACTATTAATCCTGGGGATGAAAGCGATTCAAATGATGTTGTGACGCTTTGCGAATCACAGAAGGACTGTTAAAGCTACGTTATTTTTAACTCAGATCTTGAGTGGCACCCGATCTTATCCTGTCTGTTGTGCTGTAGTGCAGTGCAGATGATCGATTGCAGTAAGACTCGTTAATTAGAAGGCAGAACCAGGAGGAGGAGCTCTACTTAAAACAGACGGTATGCACTATTGTCGCCTTAAATTTGGCTTGTAATAATACTACTAATAATAATCATTATTATTGTTATTATTATTATTATTTAAAATATAATAATCACAATAATTATTATTATATTTTAAATAATAATAATTATTATTATTATATATTGTAAGAAGTATTAGTAGTATCGCCTACTAGTACAAGTAATTAACATTCGGCTGAGTATAAGCGGTCCACGCAGTAGCCTGTAGCATGACAACGGAATAATTCGATGTCATACAATTAATTTTTAAAGTTTTAAATATATAAATTACAGGAGTTTCTCCAATAAATATTTCCACCAATCGTTTGGATAACAGAACCAAGTATTTTCAACCTTTATCTGGCGAGTTTTTTTAGTGCAGTCCTCCGGTAAAATACTTCTTGAACACCGGAAACAAAAAGTCTTATACGCGACAGTTATATAAGAGCAGTTAAAATACACACCAGCTACACTATGAAGTATACTGTACTGAAAAGACAAGCTGTTCACAACAATTAAGTAAGTAGTTAATGAATGAAGGTGTGCAGGTAAAGGGGTTGTGATAATACTTGTTACTTACTCAACAAACGCTTCACCTAATGGTATACATACTGTTCCCAGACTGAATTTGTGAGCAGTGAAAGCAACTATGGTTAAATAGACCTGCTACCTCGTGAATGAAAAAACTGTCTGGTGTTCGGTTCAATTCCCAGGATCTCCATTTTGTTGTGTCCAGGTCTGCGCTCTGAAAAAGTCACTCCTTCCAGAATTGACTCAAATATGCAAGACATCATCTTCACCTCTAGTGATAATCTATGCCAAGCCAGTAACTCCTAGCAGTTAGACGTGCAACATGTGTGGAAGCATAAATATGTTTGTAAATGTATTTTTTGTGGACTGGGTTTGTGCGCAGTTGTACTGAATATTGAATATTCCAGTCAACGCTGTTTAAAGGAAACAAGGAACGTTACACACCTCGTACGTGTCGTGTAGAGGTACTGACGAAATGGGAAATTTCAGAGTGGAGGACTGAGTTGGACTGATTCGTCTCGTGTCTGTCGCGTGTACACCCAGCTCAGAGTCGTCGAATACACGCAATTCCAGGTTACGAACACACGTAGTTGCAGTTTACAAACAAAAACACGGTCTGACGCACCATTTACAAAATCAAACCGTGCACCTTCTACTTTACAATGACGCCTGTCATGCTCAGAATAACAATCACCTGTCGTACTAGATCCACCTGTTTTTCATTATGTGAACCTTTTTAAAATTGCGTTCTTTCATTTAGGTTCCTAACAATGAATGGTTGAGGTGTTACAACTTCGACCAATGTTTTGTCTGTGTCGTCCCAAACTCTGACGAGTTTTTGTTAATTTAGCTGTAAATCGTGACTTATTGTTGTATCTCGCCTATGCTGCCGATTGGGTGCGTATGGTTTTTTGTATTTATTGCCTGTGACCTGACTACGGATTTGCAGACTCTGGCTTCGATTACAGTTGGGGTGACCTATGAATCCTTCCCGGGCTTACAAGTAGCCTGTTCTATTTTAAAATCGTTCGGTCTGGAACACTTCGTGTTGGCTTTTTTGGAAGGAAAAAGACAAATGTAAAACGAAAAGATTAAAAAGCGATTCGATGTGTCATAGCGATGTATAACACAATGTTTCCATATGACAAATGTGAAATTAAACGCACCGTCCTTATGATGCGCTACCTTCATGGTTATTTTGTTAATTTTTTACTTATATTTTTGGAGATATATCAACATTCACCTTCTTACTTGGTAGTAACAATCGGGTCAGTTTTGAGGTGCTGGAAAATATTTTTACTTGGGTATTTATTAATGTTGTTATGAAGATGCAGTTATTCTTGATTTGTACTTTTATATTGTGTACGTGCAGATGCCCTAAAAAATACCGAAACTATTTCATTAAAAGAAATCCATCCAGATTTTGATCACAGAGACTCGGTTTCTTTATAAGGTCTCTTTTAACTGTGTAATACGATGTAGGCCCACATGTTTTACGTTCAGGAGTTAATACGTGGCAGTTTTTTATGACTTTTTTTCCCCCCCAGACAGGTTTCTTCACAGAAAGGGTTAATAGACCTGTTGTAGTCATAGCTCATACCTGATTGATTACAAGAAAATAAATTCAGGAAAATAAATTCATAGTTAAACCCAGTTGCACGAATCCGTTTAGATTTTGTTTTCAGTTAAATATTCGACTGACTAACTTCCTTTTCCGTTTTCATATTTTGTATACAATTATTTTCGATGATTAGTTCTGGTAATATAAGTTACAACGAATATTTTTCAACCAACTAGAATCAATTTTCGCGTTAAGAGGCTTCCCAGTGACAGGAGAGTTTTGAAACGAGAGAAAGTTTTTATTTTTATATATTTTATAACTGGACTTTAAATTGTGTATTTACACAGTCCCGAGAACATGTGGTAACCCAGTTAGCCTCTGATCACTAGCTACTGACGTCATGAGTATAACACTTTCTGTATTGTCCATTCAAATCATATTTATGGTTTAGTTTTTGTTTCGTTTATATATTGTATGATTTTTGTACGTGCTGCGTTAGGTGGATCGAAATTTCATTTGAAAGAAGTAGCCTATACCTCTTCAAATGGATTTTTTATTTATTTATTTATTTTTTTACCTGTGGACTCACATATTGACAGGTTATATTTATCGTTTTTGTGGCACAAACAGTCGGGGAGCTGTCCAGAAATAACTTTCAAACAACAAAACGTTCTACAAGGATCCAGTAATATTCGGCTGTAATTGTGAAAAATACAAACAGAAATAAAACAATTACACTTTAGCTGTACACATAAAAATATGTATTTGAGAACAATTTACAAATTAGAAATGCTTTAGTGTTGGCAAAATTTGGCTTTTTACAGAAATTACTATGATTCAAATGACAAAAGACGTTTTCTGAATGTAATATGCAGTCTTTGGTTGTCCAGAAATGATGTGTATAACTTGGTCAGAAAATGCAATTTATGAGTTATCTTCAGACACCCTATGGGCTCAGGTTTAAAGTTTAAATTAATTCCATTCATTGGATTAAAAGTACACAAACCCCAGGAAAGAACCACTTGCAAAAAGGGCAGTTTCCCATCATTGTAAAGTTCATGAAGACTGTGGCTCTGTTTGACTCTAGCAGAATTTCTGCAACTGAAGGAGCACTTACCAAGATTTCTGATGCCATGGAGATCCTGCCCTTGTTGCCGTGCGCAATCTTTCAGGCATTTTTCACACATAACCCTATGTGGATTGCATTCTGGCACAGGACACCATGCCATTTGTGGTGTGACCATTTTCACAGCTGACAGAATGTGGCATGGGTCCCCTTTAAGGCTTGAGTCGTCTACTGTTCAGTTTGATGTTGCATCACATTACCACTCCCTGAACAACGTAATGTCTGTCACTATGTTTGAAGGCTCTGGAACACGCCCTGGCGTTTGGACAGAGGCTCAGCAGAAAGCGAAGGCGGGTATCAGTTAGCAAGTGTGGACCAGCAGCATAATCCCCTGCACAGGTGTGTGTAATTTCAGTGGAGGTGCTGTCCCTGAGACCTGACTGTCAATTTGAGAAGGCACAAAAACCTGCCTTAGCAAAGCATCAACCCTAGCAGACAAAATAAACACTAAACTGCATTTATCTGTGGGCATAGCTATCACTGCATTTAATATGTATGAACTGGATTTCCTGAGTGTATATTAGAGCAAATAAGGTTAAATGCAGAGTGTCCATATGCATGTCCAATATGTTACAGATACACTTCAGTGAGATGTTGTCTTTGCATATATGGAACTACTACAGGAAGACACATACTGTGCCACAGAAAGACATGGACACAGCAGTGTTGCAGGTTGACAGTTAAGATTTTATGCCAACTGTTAATCAAAATGGTTGCAGTTAGCGCAGTTTCTTGGTGAAACCTATAATCTGCATGCATGTGGACTATAGTTGATCCCAGGAATAATACTCATTGCAGTCTGTTATTTCATCCATCCATTTTATGTGGATGCTGAATATCCTGCTTAGCATCATGGTGGCTTGTAATATATCTCTGGCAACACTATGCAAGGCACTGGATGCAAGACACCAACCCAACACAAGATTTTTATATGAATTTATACCACAGACATGTTCGAGGTACTAGTACACCTAATATACAGAAACCCAAACAAGCAAATTCTGTGCATGGAGTGCTAAGGGCCAGAACTGAACCCACGGGTGTCCACAAAATTGTGGAGTGATGCTGCTGCTGGCCAAACAATTGTAGAAGAGCAATCGGTAGATCACATGTGCAGAGAGGTAATATCATGTCTGCTGCCGTTTTTCGATATTCTTCTACAGTGGTTCTTACAACACTGACGGTGTATGAAAACTTTATTTTAAAGTTGTGTGTGCGCAGATTAGTAAAGTCTGATACTGCCGCAAGCATTTCACAACATGAGAGGATGCTTATAAAATTAGTTGAAAAAAATTCACAATTAAGTTATGTGCATGCTGTTATTTATATGATATATATTTACATTGTAATAAAAATTACATAAGGGATATGTTTATTATTAAAATTATACCAGTAACTAAAGTTACGATAAATTGTTAGCCTACCTCTTGTCTACAGTATACTCTACTCCCTCTAGTCCTGTGATAAGTGGGTGGGGGTGTTAGCGTTATCATTCCAATGTCTCTCCCATTCTGCAATGACCCCAGCTGTCTTCCTGCTTTTAATTGTTTCCCCTCCTTGTGCTCCCTGCTTTTCTGAGTCGAGCATCAATCTCTTTTTTTGACAAATTAAGATTTGAATCAGACCCTCTGCTCGACATGAGTTTAACATACAGAACAAATAAAAGCTCCACATCCACTGCCACATGGTCTGAGCGCAGTTTGCACCACAGAGCACAGACTACTATATAGTATGTATGTATGTATATATATATATACATACTATATAGTAGTCTGTGCCCCTGCTTACAGCTAACTTTACCCAGAACACATTTCTCTATGTGCAATTTGTGATTGTGGAAGATTAAAGTGGAGTGATGACAAAGTTACAGCAAGTCAAATGCTTATAATCAGTCAGCAAAGCTGTATGGTCTTTCAGGTAATCCCCCCACCCCCAACCTTCGCAGTCTGCGGGCATTTTTCTGATATAAGGAAAACGGTACAGATGTACCTTAAGAAGCAGGATCACTTACTATGTGTACTGAATACATCTGTACATCCATCTGTCTTTATCCAAAGCATAATTGGTGGCCCAAAGAAGACTGTTTCTTTTGTTTGGTTTTTAAATGATCTTGTCCCACTTCTCCCCTTCCCACACACATACATACACATTTGTTTTATAAGTCTCCCTGGTCTGCTGGATCACTCAGAGGTTTACACAGCTGCCAAGCCAGCAGAAAATTGACTTGTTTTATATGACAGGCTATTAACACTCTGGGAAAGGTCTGAGGAGGGATGAAGGACTTTGACTGGTGAATGGGGGGAGGGGAATAAAAATGGGAAAAAACCACAAACAGTCAGGAGTGTTGCAGAGGGGGGTGGTGGTTTGAGTCAGAGTTAAATTGCTGACGTGTATAAGAGGGTAAGTCCTCCTACTGGTTAATGAATAGGATAATGTATTCTGTCATTTGTGTTTGATCCTTTCATTACCTCACTGATATAATTTAAAATGTATGGCAAATGTACTGGTATGGGATTATTCCAGTTTGTTTGGAGGTGGGGTCAGTCAGCCAATAAGGAAGCAGCCAGCTGCACAGTGCTGAACTGAACAACCGTGAATCAGCCTCCCTTATAACCATGTCTGTTTATACGGGAGGGGATCATGAAGATTTACTGACAGGAATTACATCATGTTTCTACGGTTTTTATGGCATGGATAACTAAACAGGTGTAGATGTGAATAGCAGAGGGTGCACAGTTATGTGTGTGGAAGTGCTCTGTATCTAAGAATATCTCACCATATTTGATAATGTGAACCAGGCAAACATTACTGGCCAGTGTAGAGTAGATCAAGATCATCCATCCATTACCTTAACCGCATATTCCTGGTGAGGGTCACGGGGAAACCTGGAGCCCATCCCAGAGCACATAGGGTGCAGGACAGGGGACACCAACCCACCACAGGGTGGGCGCGCGCACACTACGGGCAATTCGGACACACCAATCAATCTAACCTGCATGTCTTTGGAAGGAAACCAGAGCACCTGGAGAAAACCCACCAAGCACAGGGAGAACATACAAACTCCACGCACACAGACCCAAGGTGGGAATTGAACCCCAGGGCTGGAGGTGCACGGCGACAGTGCTAACCACCACGCCACCGTGCCGCCTTAGATCAAGATCACTTTAGGTATTTCGAGCAAGATTATAATCTATTTCCCACTCAAACAGGTACCAAGAGAAAAGACAGATTTTTCCCCAGTGAACATAAATGCTATTAATACAGACACTGGCTGAAGTAGTTATGTTTTATGAAAGAAATACAAGATATAGTTTTTACAAAAATATTTGTCCTTTAAAGCCAGCACTGACAGAAGCACACAGTATAGTGTATGTGCACACAACTAAGTTAAAAATCGCATCTATCCCCAACAAGCTTGCTGAATTTTCTTTAGTGAGTTATATTATCTTGCAGTATGGATGTCATTTGAATAAATGTTAGCATGTACCTTTCAGTATACAAAATTAATTTCGTATTGCTTTTTTTTTTTTTTTTTTACATTTGTTACTAATCTTTCTTTCTTTACTCAAGATCCTCATTAGCACAAATAGCTATTCTTCCTGGGACTGTTACGATCACACTGCAGTTTCTCAGTCTTACACAAATAAGCAAAACAAACAACTAAAGACTAAATGTAAGAGCACATTTGTTGTACATGCCCTCCACACAAATACTGCTGCTGTAAGGAACATGCTGCAGTGCTAGGAGCTGTCTGCCTCAATGTCTTGCTTGAAGTATGATCTCTCTGTGTTGTGTCAGCTGCAGTAGCAGACCCCAGTGGTACTGGAGACACCCAACCCGACCCAAATCAGTAGGAACCAAGACCAGTGCCAATACGGCATGTTTGGGCCACAACTGCGGCAGCCGTACAGCCAGCCCCGACGCTTCTCCCTGCTGTCTTTCAGCTCCGTCAGCAGCGTGGAGCAAGATTAGTACCCCTTCCCTCTAAGTGACCTTACTCACAATTTTCTAAGCACTTTCCACAGAGCTGTTCTCAGATCTGCTGACATGTTAGACCTGCTGGTCCTCCTGGAGAAACACCACTGTTTGTTACAAGTGCTTGAGACCATATAGTGCAGGGCTTAGTCCGGTCACCTGGATAAATCCTTGTTTTGGTGTACCACCCCTGGCAACAGGATTGCCCAGCCATCATTCAACTATAATGAACAGAGAATAAAAAAAACTCATACGTTCCTCACAGTGTCATCCAGACATTCATGTCCCATTAATAAAGCATATATAAAGCTTTTTTTTTTTTTTGTAAAGATATAATTTCATTACTTTCAGGGAAGGTCAGGTGACATTATCACATTGCCTGCAGTGTGTGACTTCTTTTCTGCACACTTCTAAAAACAGTATACGTGTCATGTGTTTGGGACACATCTCTGTGACAGTATGGGTCATTCATTGCTGTCACCACCTAAGATCACTTACACGCTAAGAACATCATGATGTAATTAATTAGGCTACCGTGACAATGACAGTGACTTGGCACACTTTATAACAACGTCTTCACAATAATGTGCCATCACTCCTTAGATTCATCACCATCTCATATCCTAACTCAATACATGTTTACTAGATGAGTCCCCTACACTAACTTGAGGTCATGTTAATACTTTTCCACGTGCTGCCTTTTCTCTGCATTGCTGGGAGTCTCATCACCAAGTCAGCTCTATCACTTACATAAAACAATACTTATAAAAATAATGTGACACCACACCCAGTCTACTAGAATAAGGACAGCAAAGAAATATTTGGACCCAGTTCAGACCTGGTCCCTGAAATATTCCATGGCCGTCTCACGGGTGTTCAGTCTCACTGTCGTACAGTCTCACTGCCTCACTTCTGCTTCTGTGCTCAATCTCAATAATCACCATGATACTGGCAATTAAAGATCTACAGACTCACGTTTGTGAGATGTTTCTTTTTTAGAAATACTGAGAAAGTCATGTGATGGAACTCTAACCAAGGATTTGGCCCAGAGATTTCTGCAGGAGCCCACAACATTTATCTGTCGTGATGCCCAATTAGCAACAACAGTTGCAAGAGCTATACAATCAATTCTTCTTCACACACCAGACAGACAGCAAGCGACTACTTTTCACTACAGCGAAATGAAAAGGAGATAACGAAGAGCTACATCTGATTCGTCCTCATTCCGCCACTGCATGAACATGAACGTCACCAAAGGGACTTAACACTGCCATCTGGAGTTCATTCTTAGATTGACAGGCTGACAAAAATTAAAATAAGAATCCACGCAGCAGGGAAATGGTCACTTGCAGCAGGGACAGCAGAGGCACGTAGTGAACACGTAACAGGGTAGGAGCAAGACAGATATAAATAAAATATACAGTAGTAGGACAAAAAAATTATATATATACCATATATATACCTTGACTTGTGCTTCTGATTTTTAATTAATTTATTTTTTGTGAATTTTGATCTCTTGAGTTCCTCTTTTTTTTATCAAAACAGAAATGGAGAAGATAAAAAGATATATTTTATAAACTCATTCCTGTCCACATGGTGTATGGTTCAGCTCTAACCCCTCAGTATAATCACAGGAATAACTGATAATGTAGCATTTAAACTGCTACAGGACACTGGAGAGCCGGAATCCATGGTTTTATTGCAAAAATAGCTTGTTCTCTGCAGGGGATAATATGGGGTGCTGGTTGTGGTGTTTGTTTAATTTAATGATGGGGAGGGGGGTGCTAAACAGAAACATCTAATTAACCCAAGCAGCTGTGTGCTTTCCCTGTTCAGATAGAGATTGAGGTGTTTCTTAAAACTGATGGGATCTGATCCATGATACAATATACTACATATTCTTCCCCTTTTCTTCCAAGCAAATGTTTGGAAATGTAAAGGCTGCAAACAGACTCATTGACTTGTCCCTCAGCAACAATAAGATGCCCGTGCAGATGGACTTAGCTAATGAGTACCTGTATCCTCTGCTAATTTTAAATATAAATATGCTGTGCGTTGCTGAAAAATGCTCTCAAAAGACTGAAATTCCTCTGAGGAGGGAACATTATCAGCAAGTCGTCAGCATTCATGATGTCATTGGACCCGTGCAAATGCTGGGTGAAGGTTGCCATCGGTAACTTCAGTATAATGGGTGTGGAGGTGGGGAAGTCAGATCTGCCAGCTTTTTTTTTGGCACAGGGCCTCAAATGGTTAGCAGCAATTCTGCATAATTTATCACTTAGGTCCTGGGGCAAGGCTTCCTCATTCATTCATTCATTCATTCATTCATCTTCCATACTGCTTCATCTTGTTAAGGGTGGAACTCATCCCAGGAGACATAGGCGACAGGGCAGGGGACACCCAGGTGGGGCGCCAACCCACCACAGAGGCCTCCTTATGCTTGTATCAATTTCTTATGATGTGCACAACATTGTATCTGTCAGGATATAATGATGATGTTCTCAGGAACTGCCAGTATGAGTATGAATCACTGGCCCCAGGCAGCAAAAAGAACTGTTCTAATATTTGTGCAGATTAAACCCAATTTGATTTAATTTCAAATGCCGATGAAGTGAAATGAGCAAATTATTTTTTCCTTTTTGGTTCATTAAAACATTATAATCTGTTTTAATTAGTCCACAAGTATTTGATGGACTGTAGGGTTACAAATTAGATACCCAATAAGAGGCAACTGGGTTGTTTCATCCTTAATAATTAGGTACATTTTTCAAAATGAGGCATAATGATTGAATTAAAAAGTAATGAGCTAGTTAATGCTATGCGTCCTTGGCATCATTAGTGTGCCAGTCCAGAGTAAGGGACAGCTAGATAGGTGGCTGGCTGCGTACGTTACATATAGACATATGGTGGTTGATTTTTTGACATGTGAGGTTTTTTACATTTCAATACTGCTCCTTGTGTGTCAATCAGCTATTGAGTCCACTTATTTTACATAAAGGTGAAAACATCTCATCAGTCATATGTCAGGAACCTTGTGATTAGTGAAAGCGCGGAAAACCTGACACATCCCCTCATTTATTACATGGCTCATTATGTTACGCTCAGTGTAATGATGAAAGGAGCACATTGCTGAGTTCCCTTACAATGCCCTGTCTGTTGTCATTGCTTGTCCCCAACAGTGCTAAGCAAGCTAATTCCTGAAGCTAAGCAGCTGCAGTTCTGTTCCATCTGTGCAGTAAGCAGAGCCAAAGTCACATACTTACACATAGTCATGCTACATACGTACTTACAAAACAATCCTGGCATGACAAGCACAATTTTAAGGGGACACTTTTGCCAATATACTGTATTAATTTCTACCTTTGTTTCTTCTTTATTTTACAGATGTACAGTTCAATAAATGTTGTAAAAACATAATCATAATGACAATTTTTTGGTTGTCTTGAAATCCTCCTTAAAAAGATGACAACAGTGGAATAGATGTCGCTTCAGTGTTGGAGGGAGGGCACTACTTATAGCATCCAGTCCATCACATAATTAAAGTTACCAGAATGCATGGTAATTGGACTGACAATTTGCTCCCCTCCAATTAGAGCCATAGGTTTGAGTCTGGCTCTCAGCACTATATATGTATGTATATATGAGTTTGTGTGTGTGTATGGTCCAGTTTCCTCCCACAGTCCTATGATATGTTAGGCGGATTGGGAAATGCAAATTACTGTTAGTGTGTGGGAGCGTTTGTGCACCCTGTGGTAAGCCGACACACTGTCCAGGGTGTACCATTCCCGACACACTGTCCAGGGTGTACCATTCCCGATACACTGTCCAGGGTGTACTATTCCCTATGCAGCCTACAGGACAGTCTCTGACTCTCTGGAGAGTACGCTGCTGAACAATGGATGGATAGACTTTGCATGATTGTCTGACAAGGCATTTTGTACCCTAGAACCAGGTTAATTTTTGCCCTCTGCTTACATTAACAAGCCCATTTTTAAATATCTTTGAATAACTAACAATTTTGTCATCTAGCAAATCAGGTAGAGGATACATGCCATTTGTGTGAACAGAGGCAGTTTGTTAAACACATATCCTAAGGGAGCCACTTTCCTAAAATCCTTACCTTGTAAAAATGTTTCTATGAGTCCTGGAATCCCATTTCTATAAAATTGAGCCAGAGGGAAATAGCATTCTCCAACATCAGCACCTGTACGGTGCTCAACTTGGCCTGCTTTTCCAAGCAGGGATTCTAATTAGCTTCACCTTGCCAGCTCTGAACGCCAAGCAGAACCTCATCGAGACAGTAAAGTGAAACAAGCTTGAACCGTCCATGTCCAGCCAATATATTCCACTCAATTAAATTTTGTTGAAACACTTGAAACTAAAAACAGGGTCTGGTATCTATTTTTAAAGGAATTATTTGTTTTTTCTTTTTCCCAGATCTTGTAAAATTTTGAATACATTTCTCAGATTGTTCACAAGGGGGCTCTGCTTTTCCAGATGACAATCCAACACTGAATTGCATTTTAACTGACAGTGTACGCTAGTATAAATAAAGCTATTCTTTTGAACCAAAACATTTTCAGGGATTAAAAAATTTAGTGTGTCCTCTCTGGTTTATGATGCTTCAATGCCAAAAAAGTATCTGCAACATTTGCGTGTGTGTGTGTGTGTGTGTGTGTGTGTGTGTGTGTGTGTGTGTGTAGTGAGTTCATTTCAGCCCAATAATGGCAGGAAATATGTACAATATGTACAATTTTTTACCAATTTTTTACCTGTGGTAAAAAAAAAACCATACGGAGTTATGCAAAACTCTGACAGAGAAGTACATACAGTCAGACAGCATCATTTAACAGCTAAAGAAGAAGCACAAAAGCCATACTGAGATCATCAATGAGTTACATTTTAACTATATCACAGTACATTTATGTTCTGTTTTCGTTCTGTTATTCCTTACTATGACAACTTCTGGTGCGACAAACCCAGAAGTGTAAAAATGCTCCACTGAACATCAGTTGCAGAAATTCAGTAACATCTGTTCTTGTATTTAAGTAAAAACAAGCAAACACAATGTTTTTATGTTTTTGCAGAAAAAGTTAAAAAAAGTAAGTTGTGAACATGTAAAAACATCTTGTTTTAATGATAGGAGTGCCAAACTTGTTAGGTAATGCTGGCTGTTCATTCGTTGATAAATGTTTACCCAACATTAGCATAATTATTGGAGGAGAGTCGGATAAAATGAGCCAGTGGCTAAGTTGACCCACCACTTGTGTCACAGCTAAGCTTCTGGTGCAGACATCAAGTTCCCACAGCAGCAGTCAGATGAACTCCTGCCTGCAGCCGCTGGGTCGCTCTCATGTACAATGTATAAACCCAAGCGGAACAGAATGGTGGCCAATAATTAAGGTAATGAGTAACCGTGAGCTTTACTGAAGGCAGTGCTGCATACTCACATCCTGCACATTAAGCATAACCAATCCCCATTGTTGCCATAGTTTCCACCTTCACCATTTAGGAAGCATGCAGTGGGTGAGGCTGAGCTCCTGGGGTGTGATTCATTTTCTTTTGGAGCTTGTTATAAAAATGCCCTCCCACCCAACCTGCTTCTGTCACTATTATCTGAGACTTGTGTGGGTGTGATGCTGATCTTAGTTTCCCATATCCACTGCTAACTGAAACAGGTTCTGCATGAAACAAAACAGAATTATGGAAGAATATCTGACCAATTCGAATACAATCTTGAATGTCTTGAAGGGGTAATGTTCCCAAGTGAGATGTAGCTGTACTGCACTAGGTTCAATTGCTTCACTGGACAAATCACATGTCACTCATTAGCAAATTCCTAAACCAAAACACGTGCTATGTGCTCCCATCTGGGTTTGAACATGTGAAGTATCATTACTACATTTTACAATTGTGACTAAGTGCAAAGACAGAAGGACAAAGCCATCTTCTGTCTGCAATCACAGACACGTGTCCTAGGATCTCATTAGCATCCCTGTCATGTGTGTGCACATGCCTTCAGCATTTTCCGTGATATCATTATGCAGAGTATGACCTCAGATACAGTGTTGTATTTACACAAGGCTAAGTAAAAAGCACAGAAAAGTTACAGCCGACAAAGACGTACTTCTTTCAGACAGACTGTAAAACATGTACGGATATATTCAGTACACAAATTCCCACCATGCTGGTGTTCATACTCATGCACTACAGTCATAACATGGACCCTGCTGCAAACCTACTGAAACACAATGTTCCTTAAAGAAAGGTTATAAAAGTACGGTTTTAGTATGTTCATCTGTTTTTTTTTCAGTTATATTTACTGAGTTTGATTATTAAATTACAACAAAACATAACAACAAAGCAACAACATACTTCCCAACCCTCCTTCTCCCCACCATCACAACAGTGGCCATACTCCTGGCAACACAAAGGAGCCCTGGCAGGGATTTCCATATTGTTTACATTGGAAAATCCATCATCAATTATAATAAAGGTGTCCAAATCTCATAAAAACCCACAATTTTCCCTTTTGCCAGGTAAATTAATCTTTCCAGAGCCAGGTTAAAAGACATCTCCTTGATCCATTGACCTAAAGTGGGTCCTTGAATGTCCTTCGATTTCAAGACAATAACATGCTTGGCCTTCAACATGCAGAAATTAATCAGACTTCTGTCCCTTCCAGTTACTGAAAAAGTTTCAGGAAAAATATGCAAAACACTGCACAATTTGGCATTTATAGGAATAACAATTCCTGTAAGATTTGAAGTAGACTGAAGGATTTCTTCCCAGAATTTCTGAATTTTCACACAGTTATCTGGAATGTGTAACACAGTTATCTGGAATGTTGAGGTAGTCTTATGTAGTTTAACAGAAATGTTCAACTGTTATGAGGTTTTGTCATCAAAGAAATTTAGGAGTAATGTGATTTCATATTGTTCAAACATCTGTATAAGTCTTTAGAGCGATTTGCACCTGTTCCAGATGCTTGCAGTTTTTCAGCATCAGAGTTTATCTCGTATACCCACACATTCAAAACATGAAAACATGCAAGGTAATAAATGAGAAAGACCCGTATATTCATTTCTTGCAGTGAGATTAACCTGTTGTATGTTAAAGAATAGTATCTTAATAACAGCAGAACACAGAAATTGGTGTATGAGAATGTGTCATGTAATGTACAGCTTTGTGGCGTTAGACATATAATTATATATAATTATGTGGTTTAACAGTCATCCATAGAATTCACATGTGTGAGCTGTAAGTTATGTATGAAAGTAATACTTTACAAATTAATTTTTGACAACCATCTCAATAAATTATCCTTTATTAAAAAAACATTGATAAATTTCAGGTATTGTAAAAACATTAATACAAAATATTCTGAGCAGTGAATAAAACAGTCTAAGTAAAACATTGTGTTATCCAGATTTTTGGGGGAAAGCCTGTTCAAACTGAGAAAATGTCATGACAGCATAGATACCTAGCTGAAAGGTCAATACATGGCATTTAACAGCGGAGCCCAGACAGCAACAAGAAACAATATATAGTTGGTAAACTTGCAGATGACAGAAAAGCAAATTACATTTTTCTTGAATGGCGTTTCATCTGCAGCTTTTACCTGCGCACACATCTTGATGCTGTGTAAACCATGCGAAAGCCACAAGGGGGCAGCATCTTCTTAGGATTGCTCTCTTGGGCCCTTCCCCAGTAGACCACCTATGGTATAAAATGATATTCTATCACTGACAACAAATGAATTCGTAACAATATGTACTAAACACTAAATAAATATAAGTGGGAAAACAGGTTTAAGGTAATCATGAGGTGTATGAAGCACGCGTAACTTATTTCCATAAATGTTTTTTAGAAGATTCTCCGGGAAATTAGAAATTATTATGTTTAAGGATGAAAATTCTGGATGGCCGTCACCACAAATTGGTCCAAAAACAGCATACAACATGTGAAATTATTCATTGATTTATTCACATTCATACAGCAGTACAAAACTGTCCTAGCTTGGTGAAGGCGCTGTTAAGAGCAGCCAAGCTTAGAATGTGGCATATCAGAGAAATAAATCTGTGTTCCTCCTCCAAGCAAGGTAAGAGCTCCCCTGGTTGATACAGGGGGAAATTACTTTAATTAAGTAATTTTTAAGCAACATGACGGTAACGGTACAGACATGAGTCATGTGACTGTTTCTTGTGACCACGGTCCAAGTGGATGGCTCATAAACGGTTTGATCACTGAAACTAGGGTGAACATCAGTAATACAGCAGTAAAACATATTCACATTATTAAGAAAGAAGCTGTTTAATCATAATATTACAGACTCTTACAACTGTTACTGTTCCAAAATTTAATAATACTCCCTTTCCCCAACCAACTTCAACGTTGTGTCGGTCTGTGTACTCCAAACGTTTGGAAACCCCTGTCCTAATAATGTCCTTGTTTTCCACGAAAGACATGGCGTTTGCTTCTTGATATCTTCATTATCTGCATAAGTAACAAAGTGATTTTAAAAGATTTTTAAAGGTTTGTTCAAGTATCTGACCAAGAGATGTTTCGTGTCCCTTGTATTTCCCTCCATTACAGTCCTCAGTTGATTAGCTAAATTCCCCCGGTTGCGTATTAAATCCTGAGTGGATCTGGATCCCGTGGGTGATGTTCACTTGTGTGTTGTGTGGTTAAACCTTACGACAGGTGTGTCCACTGCACGATTACGCCTTTTCATATTACATCACCACAGTATATCTCTTGCACTACATTACAACATCGTAACGCTTTGCAAGATAATTATTACAAAGCGGCTATTTATGCAAATTCTGTCATGTGTTTTTGCTGTTAAGACAAACTACGGTGCTCTTATGAGACGCCACCTATTGATGAATTACTTTGAATGTTCCAATATATTAGAATTAACATAAATATAGGTTTGCTTATATGGTATGTATACTGTACGAATTTAATTTAACTTGGAAAACGAAACTATATTTCCTGCATGTAGTGTGTCGGGGAATGTTATTTCCGAATTCTGCATTGGCGATTTCAGACAAATAAATGTTTACATATTATGCTACTGTAAACACAGAATAGTTTTAAAAGAAGGTGAAGGAAGTACGAGTTTCTTCATGCCACTGATGCTGAGCACGTGTTACAGAAATAAAACCTTGTACGTTAACATATCTAATTGATTGCATCCCTTACCTTCACGATCACATTACCAATCGTCTTGTGATTTGTGGCCGGTTTCTGTTCCTTAATTATAGTGTAAGAGTGTAAGCACCTTCGCGATGGACAATGTAAGTTAAGAATGTAACGAGCTCTAAGCCGGGCGGAACTGTCAACTGACCAAGACCACGCCTGCTTTCCCAAAAAGATGTGAACAAAAATGCCTACACAGTTCGAGAAAACGAGACTTCTTGCTGTACTTCAACAGCTACCGACCCTGTAAAAATACATACAGATATTAGTACAAATGGCTGAAGAAGTGCCGTTCACGTCTCCAGGGAAAATTAGATCGGTAAGCATCCGTACACGTCAAAACTCAATATTAGTATTTATCATATAAGTATATATTAATTAAATATAATATATACGAATGTAATAATTAATAATGTCCTTGAATATGCAACAAAAATGGTGAATGCTGGCTGTTAATCCGCTATTTTACTTGTATAGACTCCTATAAATGTTCTGGAATGTAGATTTGACTAATTGAATTACTTTTTACTGCTGCGGTTCATTTGTTGAATTTTTTCCACTCTGTCCTCGGATGCTCGGACTTATTTTGTTGGACGCTTAAAGAAGTTACAATCATAACTGCAAATTAAAAAAAAAAAACCTCGTTACTTTTATACACAAATGGTAAGATACTACAGTAATTGCTGTTGTTACTCGTTAGTGAATATTCGGTTATTCATTTTCCTAAATGTTCCACATCTGCACCGATGTATAAAACTTAATTGCCTGGAGTATTTTTTATTAATAAATTAAATAGTTGTCTCATAACTGCTTAGAATATGTTTTTGCCGTCGTGTTGTTTCTCTGTGCAATTTCGATTATGTGCATAGTGTTAGTGTGTTTTGCTGCGTTGCGATTGACTCCAGGCAAGTTGTGTTTTGGAGGATTGTTGCAGAACATAAAGATGCACTACGAGCGAATGATTTCAATAATATCGACGGAGTTATTTTATTTTAAGGTGTCTTGTTGGGTGTCAACATGTTATGTTAAATCTGATTTTTACTTGACTGTACTTTTTCTAAAGCCTAGTACGTTCTTAGCCTACTTATTAGAAGTCCAAAATAAATCTGGCAAACTATAGAATGGTTGTTTTCTATGTGTTGTTCCCTGTTGCGTTTTTTTTTTCTTCACATTTGAGCAGATAGAATAGTGTGTGAACAGGGCTTATTCTAAGTATATGCAATATAAATGTCTGCTTAAGGCCCCCATGCCTCTATGGGTCCTCTGCACAAGTCTTTTGCTGTGCATATATCTAATTATTTTTGGTTGGGGACCCCTGACATGATGTTGCTTAGTGCTACAAGCAGCTCAGATACAGTCCTGGATTTGAAAGTTACTGAATTAGGCCAGTGTATGTATAGCTATTGTGAAGTCTTGTAGCAAAATGTTCACACAATGAAAAGAATAAAACCCTAAGCTGATAAATAAGAAACAAGAACATTTTATAGCTTCAGCTTTTGCAATGCAAGAGATTAGGCAACTGTGAAGAATATCTGGGGTTACTTTGGGAGTGTGGAGGGAATTCCATCCACAGGAATTTGAGCTGTGTGACAGCTATCCTTTTCCATGGACACTAACTGGATGCCACAAGACAGCATTGTCTGTGTACTGGCGCGGTTGTGTGTGCACGCGCGCGTGTGCATAACTCATGGTATCTGTGTGTGCACGCGCGCGTGTGCATAACTCATGGTATCTGACTGTGCCCAGACTAAATTAAGTTTACCACATTCTCTCCGAGCAGACTCTGTGCAACCTGTATTAGCAAAGCTGACCTCGATCTGTCAGAGAGAGACTTAACCTTGGGACACCCTTTCTGCCCTCAGATGCAGTTCTGCTCAGATTCACTTGCTCTCTAGGTCTGCATGATGCAACTCTTGAATAGGGTCTAAATGTGATGGCTGAGCCGCTGTGACTGATGTAAAAGGGAATTAGGTTTACTCTGATTAAAAAAGGTTGTATTGTTTACAGTCACCTTCCTATCCCATGACACATGGTAAGTTCTCTTTTCAGTACTGCAGGGGAAGATCAGACCCAATCCCTACTGGCCTCCAGCACAGCTCAGAAGCAGGTGAAACGCTCCTTCTACAGACTGCCTTAGCAGTGGACAGCTAAACTGTGTCATGGTGCACTTCTATACATGCAGCAGTTTGTGTAGCTGATGGCCACAGGGTTTGCTGTGTAGCATCTACAGCAGAATGCCTTGCACAGGTTCATGTACTGCAGTCACGTTACTGTTACTGGCTTACAGGTCTGCTGCTGAGTTCTCGCAAGTTTTATAAGCAGTAAGTAGTAGCATCTCCAGAGCTGTGGGTCAGACCCTGCATGGAATATACAGTTTCTGCCTTTGTGCATGTGGATTTAAGCAAAGTACGCTGGTTTTTGGATTTGAGATTTTTATAATGTTTTGCTACAATGGGACCATTTAAGAAGTTCCAAGTTGAACTGTTAATCCACTGTATTAAGGCTAGGCCAGGCCTGGTTGTCGTAGTGTTTGCTTTGGTGGAGAAGACTTGGGACAGTGATGGAGGAGTACGACTTGTCTTAACACTGGTGAAACTCACTGCAACTGCTGAGATCGCCTGGGTGACGTAAACACGTACTCTCTGCTCCATTTTACAGCATCTCAACTTCTCCCTCATGGCAGTGGCTTTACTCACCTCTTTTGGCAGCTCCATGCTCTACGGTTACAATCTGGCCGTGGTCAACTCCCCCGCGAAGGTAAGCGCGGCAGACCGACAACAGGGGACGACACCAGGCTGACAGCTGGGTTTGAAACTCAGTTGTTACATTTTAAGAACGTTTTGGAACAGTTGCTCCTTTAAATGAGAGCCCCATGGCGAGGATGATGGGATTGCTGTCTTTGGATGTGTCTGCGGGTCCCTGAATTGACAGCGTGCTACCACCAATAGCTCAAACTTAAGTGATTAGGGAAAAAACCGGTAATTGGTGGAGAAAAAAAACGAGAATCCATAATTAAATTTAACTGAGAATGCCTGAGAGAGAGAGGGGAGGAACTATTACAAACAGTGGAGTATTTCTGGCCTGCTGTGTCGCTGAAGGTGTCAAACTGAGCTGAGGCTCAAAGCATCTACTCACTGCTGTCGGCCCTCTTAAATGCACATTACTAAGTGATAATTAAACCTTTAACCCATAACATATTAAGCACTTTTACTATTTGTTACTATTTGTTGAGTAATTACATGCTCTGAAAATGCAGTAGAAATACATATGTGACTTTTGACTTGAAAGAGCACAGACACACATATAATGACAGAGAAGCTGATTTGATCGTACTGATGCTTTTAAATGGCTTGCTTTTATCTGCAGTATATCAAGGACTTTTATAACCACACCATTGTGAGTCGCAATGGCACTGGAGTCAGCGCAGAGACTCTGACGGTCATGTACTCGGCCACGGTGTCTGTATTTGCCATCGGCGGCCTGGTGGGGTCCCTTCTGGTGGGCATACTGGTCACCAAGTTTGGCAGGTACGCTGCTAAGATCTGTCCAGGTGAATGTGCCAGTCTACTCAGGTCTATCTACTTCTATGTGGCTGGACCAAAAGTGCTCCATTGCTGTTTATACTTACAAATGTAGTGCTGTATACTGGCAAAGATCTGTATTAAATGCAAATCAAAATAGAGTCAACCATGCATTTCATGGTTATTGTGTGGTTGAAGACCAGTGTGTCCTTGTATTGACAAAATGTCGTCTAACTTACTAAACTTGGTAAAATATTACTGAAGAGAGAATGAAGACAGCATTTTCTGATGCTGAAGAAACTGAAGTGCAGAATAAATGTGCTGGTGTATATTCTGTTACATGTACTTCAGTGCACTGACTTACTGGAGCAGGATTAATGTGGTGGCTTCCCTTGCGGGTCTCCTCCCTCGCAGGCTGTACCATCTCTGACCAATAGGTGGCGCTTCATGCCGTTTGCCTTCGCAGGAAAGGGACGCTGGTGTATTCTACTGTGGTGGTGTTCATCGCCGGGGCCCTCATGGGCTTCAGCAGGTTGTGTGGCTCCCCGGAGATGGTGATCCTAGGCCGCTTTGTCACCGGCATACACTCAGGTATGCCACTTGGCCTGACCTGGACAAGCAGGATGGTTAGTGTGTAGCTGTAAAGAAAGGTGGAGATTCAGGCTCTGTAGTGTGTAACTGTAAAGAAAGGTGGGGTTTCAGGCTCTGTAGTGTGTAACTGTAAAGAAATTTGGGGTTTCAGGCTCTGTAGTGTGTAACTGTAAAGAAAGGTGGAGATTCAGGCTCTGTAGTGTGTAACTGTAAAGAAAGGTGGGGTTTCAGGCTCTGTAGTGTGTAACTGTAAAGATAGGTGGGGTTTCGGGCTCTGTAGTGTGTAACTGTAAAGAAATTTGGGGTTTCAGGCTCTGCAGTGTGTAACTGTAAAGAAAGGTGGGGTTTCAGGTTCTGTAGTGTGTAACTGTAAAGAAAGGTGGGGTTTCAGGCTCTGTAGTGTGTAACTGTAAAGATAGGTGGGGTTTTGGGCTCTGTAGTGTGTATCTGTAAAGAAAGTTGGAGTTTCAGGCTCTGCAGTGTGTAACTGTAAGGAATGGTGGGCTTACACTGATGTTTAGCCTAATTACTGTAGAAGAGATTTTACTTTGCAAGCATTGATCTGTGATGAAATTGGCCCCAGGTGTAGGTTCTTGTTGTATCAGCAATGTTACTAAAGGTATATAGTTTTTGTAAGCACAGCAGTCACCTTCAGCTGGATTGTTTATTTATTTGAAAACATAAGTACATTGAAAAAATGTAGATCGCAAAATCTTTCCATTATAGAAGGGAAAGATTTGTTTTAAGTCCATCTAAAACACCCAAATCAATTCCCAAATATAAATAAAAGTGAGAAATACATAATATATTACATACATTATGTCCTTGATACATTATGATTTCAGCACAATACAGTATACAGCACTTCAAATATAAAGTACCAAATTATCAAAGATTTAATTAGGTCATTAATAATGGTGTTTTTGTTTAGTTCACAATGAAACATTACACACAACTCATCCTGTGGTCTTGTACACAGCAACAAACATTTAATGATAAATTTATGATAAAACAGTAAATGCAGACAATTTAAATAGTGGAATGAGCTGTAATTAACAGTTACTGTGTTTACTTCATTTTGTTGGGTAGAACTTTGTTTGGTTTTTACAGTATACAGAGCAAACATTAGACAGGAAATCAACTGGACACAGTTCTGCCACACTGTAGCACTAATTATATTCACTTGTGTAGATATAATTATATATTTTTAAATGACTTTTGTTGTAGTGAATTTTCTGTTCAGATACAAAAATTTAAGTATGAAAACTCTAGAATTACAATGAAATATCAAATTTTAAAAACCAAATACTGAGGGATGCTTGTGCATTCTGTGATTGAAAACGTTTCATCTATGAAATTGGTCATAAATTGAAAATGTGTGTAATGATTTTCGTACACGGAGAAACATAGGCATTAGTCAGTCTAATCTCAGTAAGGTTTATTACAAGTCACAGCAAGTTTAACATACAACAGGCAAGTCATAGAGCTCCAAACACAAGTACAAGCTCCTTCAAGGTGACAATCCATGCAATTGGCAAGGGGGTAAGAGGAGTGAAGGGTTTACATAGACAGAAAGGAGCAAGTAGAGACAGGTGAAAACACTGATACAATTAGCCAAAAACAGCGAAAGAAATGCATTGAAAGTGGACAAAAGGTGACACCTAGTGGCCAAAAACTAGAAGGATGGGTGCAGGGTCTGACAAAGTGGTACCAACTCATGGAGTATTGTAGCAAGAAAGTTCATTAGGGAGTACTTTTAAAGAATGCAGTATTTAATAAAAGTCAGTCTGCAAAGTGCTACAACTATCCTACATCGGATTTGAATCGTTATTGGTTGGATTTTCATGTGATATCAATTAGCGTCTTGTTTCATCCAATTGGAACCCCATGGGAAGTAGCCAAATTAACTAATGGGAAATGAGTTAATACTACAAATGAATAACAGCGCACAATAATCCCACCAGCTGTTTGTTTATGTAGCTGCTTTTGTGCCCCTCCACCGCTCAGGCATTACACTCAGCGCAGTGCCCATGTACCTGGGAGAAATCGCTCCCAAGAACCTGAGGGGCTTTCTCGGCCTCATGCCCAGCATCTTCATCTGCCTTGGGGTGTTCACAGCCCAGGTGTTGGGTCTCCGGGAACTTCTGGGGAAGGTAGGGAACCGGCCTCCTGTCATGGCGCACTGCCTCTCCTGCCCCGTGAGCCTCGAGGTTTGAGTGGCTCGGTCTGTGGACCCTCCATAGGAAGAGCACTGGCCTCTCTTCCTGTCTCTGGTGGTGGGGCCCACCGTTGTCCAGCTGCTGCTGCTTCCCTGGTTCCCAGAGAGCCCACGCTATCTGCTCATCGAGAAGCGCAACATCCACGCCACCATCACCGGTGAGGCAGTAATGCACAGTCTCGCTGTGAGACAAAAGTGTGCATAGTTTAGAGCTTGTGCATGTACAGGACCACTAGCAGCTAAATGAAGAAAGAGCTAAATTTAAACTAATTTTGACAGGTCTTTGTAGTTTTTCATGACTGATTAATTAATCAGTATTCACTTCCAAGGTTAAAGTTTTAGGTTCTTGTAACTGCTTCAAAAAATTAATTAATATTGCACCGGTTTTAGACGTTCGCCATATCAGTATGAATTTGGCTGATTTACTGAGGCGAGGTCACAGCCGTGGGTTATTATTATTTATTTAGCTTTGATTACATCATCCAACAACATTAAATACCAGAACTATCAGTTTAATTAGAAGAGTGTCATTTTCTTCTCTGTCATTTTGTGTCTTTGTCTTTCTCTGAAATGAGTATTACATGGCTACTGTCGGTGTGTTCACCAGCATCATGGCTACTGTCTGTGTGTTCACCAGCATGGCTACTGTCGGTGTGCAGTGTGTTCACCAGCATCATGGCTACTGTCGGTGTGTTCACCAGCATCATGGCTACTGTCTGTGTGTTCACCAGCATGGCTACTGTCAGTGTGCAGTGTGTTCACCAGCATCATGGCTACTGTCGGTGTGCAGTGTGTTCACCAGCATCATGGCTACTGTCGGTG
>JABJVR010025456.1:0-21361 GCA_025773905.1 Chitala chitala
CCCCCCCCCCCCCCCCCCCCCCCCCCCCCCCCCCCCCCCCCCCCCCCCCCCCCCCCCCCCCCCCCCCCCGCCCCTCCTTTCTGGGCCTTTCTCCAAAAGAAGCAGCCAGGTGTCCACACACACTATCATAAATCTGCAGCAAATATAACAAAACACTCGCATTAATAAGCTTGCTTGCCAAAACAGCTGTCGCTCCACAGCAATATATCATGTGACCTGGGCAGTAATCACCCCCCCCGGGCTGAGTGGGATAACGACACGGCCGCTGTGAACCAGCACATCCTCACCTCAAAGGGTTCACATGGGAACATCAGCCTTCATGTGCAAAACCTCCTCACATCCAACACTGTGTGTACCACTTGCAATACTCGTTACAGATGTTGGAAAGCACTTACTGTGTCAGGCAGTGTTTATTGCGGGGGGGTGAGGGGGGGCTGTTCCTCGAGTTCAGTCGTGTCAGGAGCAAGCCGTCCAGTAAGATCCAGACATGAAAGAAGGTTTTGCTTAGGGGTGATTCCATGGGACTGAGCAGTGTCAGTGTTCATATCAGAAAAACACCAGGCATGTGGTTGTAGGGGCCACTGTGGTCATTATAAGTGTTTATACAAGTGGGAGACTTGAAGGTACATCAGCCCTGAATGAGCCAAATGTTGTGTTCTGCTTCACTCCTGAAGCAGAACTTGGTAGTTTAAAACGTTGCAGAACTGATTGTGTTTCAGGGATACCACACTGACCTTGGCTCATTGGTGAAGAAAATAACATTTTTATGTTTGTTCATTGCTGTGATGGTTAGAGGTCCAGGGGTTCGATTCCTGCCTCAGGTCTGTGTGCGTGGAGTTTGCATGTCCTCCCTCTGCTTAGGTAGTTTTCTCCGGGTTCTTATGTTTCCTCCCACAGTCCAAAGACATGCAGGTTAGGTTGATTGGTGTCTCCAAATTTCCCGTAGTGTGTGTGTGTGTGTGTGTGTGTGTGTGTGTGTGCGTGTGCGTGCGTGTGTGTGTGTGCGCATGCCCTGTGGTGGATTGGTGCCCTGCTCTGGGTGTCCCCTGCCTTCTGGAATGGGCTCCAGGCTTCCCATGACTCTGCATTGGAGAAGCGGTATAGAGAATGGATGGATGTTGGTTCATATGTAGAAGCAGAGCTTGATATACATTAAATCTGAAAGTCAGAAATGTTGTATAGTCATCTAAGAATGTTAGAATGTTTACATAAGGACACAGAGTAAGGTCTGATGTGTATCTGAGTGATAATGTTCCTCGTGTGTAAACTGCATGTTGTTCTGACACCGGCATAAACGTGCAACCAGGCACATAGTCAACAAAGGTGAACGCAGTGCAAGATTCAGGAACTAAGAGGTCCCCTGGTGTCCCCTGTACTGTGGGATAAAGTGACACATTGTACAAGACATGAACTCAATAATCAATTTTCTCTGCCATCATGTGAAATTTGAAAATGCTGTAGGAAGAGATGTGCTCTCAGCGTAGCAGGTGTGTGACTGATCTCATCCTGTCTTTGTTCGTGTGTAAATGTTTGTGTTTGCACATATGGCAAAACCCATGCTGGTTTATTAGATGTGTGTGTCTGTAGGTGAGGGTGCTTGAACTACGCTTGTTTTTATTTCCATGCACTGGTACACTGAGAACACATTTGTATCATGTGTTCACCAGTGTGTGAGTGTGTGTGTGTGTGTGTGTGTGTGTGTGTGTGTGTGTGTGAGTCCGTCTGTGTGTGTGTGTTTACACTGTGCTTCTCAGATGACCGCTGGGTTTGGATGGTGATGTGACACTGACACACTCAGGGGCAGGACCTGTGTGGCACTGTGGGATATCAGAACACCTCCAGGGCTCTTATGGGCCCATGCAGGGACTCGGGGCCCACGCAGGGACTCGGGGTCCACGCGGGGACTCGGGGCCCAGGTTTCTCCCTAAAGTCTTGTCAGGCTGTGCCGTGGCCTGGTGCTGGGCGCTGTCATTGAAAGGTGACACCTGCCTGTCATGAGTCAAGTGCGCCGATGGACTAGCACACTTCTCCTCAAAGCAGCCCCCTCCCCAACTATATCAAATATAAATGAGAGGATTCACCCTCCCCCCTTTCGCCCACCACACCAGCCCTCATGCCTGAACAGCCTTCATTTCATCATATTTCTTGATACGCAGAACAACACAAAATTCACTCCATATGCAGACTGTTTCCTCCTGGGAAAGATGGTGCAAAACACCTTTCTGTTCTTTTCCATAGCACACCTAGTTCAGTATAACCTCGTACACTCCTCGTGCACTGCTCATGCACTCCTCGTGCACTCCTCTACATGCTCTTCAGACTACAACTGAGGAGGATATTACAGTTTACCTTTGACTATATATGCAAATGTAGGTTGGATGCATCCTGGACGTGCAGTGACACACCTCGCAATACACACATAACGATGAATTCTTTCAGATTAGCTGCCCATTCTGTAGATGTATAGAGAAACAGGACATGTGCACATACATGCAACCTGCCAGAAACAGGGATGTGTATGGGTGTTCTGAGACACGGTGACAGCTGAAATTGGCTCCTCTCTCCGACACTCTCAGCACGTCACTTTGACAGTACCGTTTTGCTCAGCATGTACACCTATTTCCTATCAGCAGGAGTAAATGAGTTTACACAGTGTTCCCTGAGTTGGCGGGCTGGCATCCCTGGCTGTTATTCCGAACGTGGGCGGGACCTTGCTTTCTGGGTCAGTGCCCAGCCCCTTTTGTGGGGAAGGTCCTTTTCTCAGGCAAGCAAAAGAGTATAGAAGGGGCCAGAGGTGAACAGGGGTGGGAAATGACATGTGAAGGTCCAGTGCCCCTATAGCACAGGGACCCGGCTGTTTGGCATCACCAGCCTGCTGTCAGAGGAGAGGTAACAGCCGGCAGCTCACGTCCCAGCCCACACCCAGCGACTCTGAGCATGTCCCATACAGCCACATGTCTGCTGCTGCTAACATTCACACACAAACGCGCACACACACATACACATGCATCCGCACACACACTGAGCCCACCCATTTCCATTGTCACAGACTTTTATTGTCTATATAAACTGTCTATATAAACAAATTATTTTTGTTTTAATTAGCTCTGTATCTTCAGATTACTTACTACATATTCACTCTTTGCCTGATGAAGAAGAACATGGCTTTTTGATTCTTTGTGTAGAGTTCTTCACAGAAATTAGGCAGGTTATCTGTTTTGAGAGAGGAGAGCAGAGATGAAAAGAGGACCAGAGGTGAAATAAAGCAAGGAAGGGAAAGAAAGGAGTAAGAGGAGCGGCAGAGAGGTGAGGAGAAGGTGAGGAAACAAGAGGTGGAGATGCTGAGGAGGTGATGCCTTACATCTCACCATACACTCCCATCTGAAGGAGGACAGGAAAACCAGCATCATGGCTGTTGTCTTTCACATGAGTTTGAGGTTATAAACTCAAATAAATGCAATTTTCAACTGCTTACCTCCAGTACAGATCTGCTGGAATATTACTGAAAAATTCATCTTGAATATCCATTATACAACTAGTGATTGAAAAATATTTTATAACACATGGTTTTGTTATAGATAATATATGTACAAATGGTAACTGGTGTGAGCCCAGTGTCATTCTGTGATGGTTGCAGTTTTATTTACATATGCAGAAAAGGAAACAGCATTTGGAAACAAAACATGAATTCTATGTAACAATAGGAGGGATGATTAATTCTTAATTTTTTACTGAGTGAAAATGAAATCAGCGATTACAACAAATATTGTTTATCATAAACAATACTTTACATATGAATAAACTGTTATTAAGACATCATTTTATGATTAATGTGTCTGTGTGAAATGTGAATAACGAGATGGGCTCATTGCACAATAAGCACGAGGAAATCACAACAAGGCAACACAAAGTAATTGAGTGCACAGACATGCTATTATTGCAGGTCAGTGAGTAACTATGAATAGAAATCAGGCCCAGGGGGATTTCCATCTTGGATTAACATTTCGTCATCACCATGGACTGGAGTGAGTGGCAGAAAAATGACTACATGAAAACAGGCTGTATTTTAAAATGCATCCACATTATTTATTCACAGTTGCTGCAGGTGACATCACTGCAGGGAACAGACCTGAACACAGAAGCCTCACAGGCACTCTGCAAAGACTGCTCTGTTTAGGTTCTCCAGCAACCAACTGCTCACTTATTTTTCACCTTTTTTAAAATAAAAGACGTTTTCAGGGCAGGTCTGAATGACTAATGATCTGGAAATGCTCCGCTTTCAGTTGATTAAGTAAAAATGAGTGCATGGCAGTGTGTTTTAATAACAGCCGCCCGCTGGGCTGCATGGCATGACAGGGAGCAGCATGCTTACTTCTCATTCCGCTTTTCTTCTGTCACTCAAGTAGAGTGACGGATGTGACTCCAGGCAGAAAATGGCCACATTACTGAATCCCATGAAAGCCTGATGCCTGCTCTTGCATGCAGGATTTCAGGTGAGAAAATCGGGTCATACAGCCCATGAGAAGCTGCCTCCTGTGTCTGTCCATGGTGCAGACTGACACTCTTTGTGGTCCACATTTCTTGTCTAGGATGTGTGAAGAGCGAGAGAATTGTAATTCCACGGGAATTTACTACATTTGTGACATTAAAAACTCAGGAAGCATGAAAGGGGAAGTTGTTATAACATTAAAGTGAAAAAATATTTTCTGTAAGCACAAAGACATACTGTAGCTTAATAGGTCAGTGCAGTCAAGTCATATCCACAGGAGCAAATGTCCAGCTTGGGCCTTGACTCTTTCACTAGAGTTTGCCTGCTCTTCTCATGTCTCTGTAGACTTCCTCTGATTGCTCATCCTTGGCTCTTAGTGTTGAGTTTACCTGCTCTTCTCATGTCTTTGTAGACTTCTTCTGATTGCTCATCCTTGGCTCTTAGTGTTGAGTTTACCTGCTCTTCCCATGTCTCTGTAGACTTCCTCTGATTGCCAGGCCTCAGTGTTTTAGTAACCAGAAACATGCTAAATTAGTTCAACAGATTGGCATTTGCATTTTATTTAAACACAAAAGACTGTAAAATCCTAAAGCCCTCCAAAAATATCCCACTGAAAAGTATTCCTTTTGTCATTCTAAACCTACCAGCAGGGAAAAAAATTATGAAAATATGTTATTTTATAAAATGTGTGAAGGAGATTGGCAAACAGAAATTAAGACAACGTAATGTAAATAGAGTTTTGAGGGTGAGCACCAAGATTGAAGAAAACTGCATGTTTTACTTTTCACTTCTGATCAAAGCTTTTACTAGTAAGACAAGTACATGTTAGGACCAGTGATATGAAATCTGGTAATTAAATAATTAGTTAATAAGAAAATTAAAGCACATTCAGCTGAATATTACTTCTTTTCTGTGTGTAGTCTTGTAGAGTCTGTCCTGTTTCTAGCTCTGTGGTCACACTGACTTCTTGGCTTCTGCTGTCTGTATATACAGTGTATCGTTGCTTTGACTTCTACATTTTGTCCAACACAATAAATCTGGAATTTTTATTTTTGTGTTTTCTTTAGTCAGCTACTAAAATTTGAGAAATGTTTCATGATTGTTGCTTTTAGAGGTGTGACTGAATGAATGATTGAAGGTGTCTGCACTTAATGATAATTGGGTTCATTAGGGTGTGTTACCGCCTCATGATTGACACCTTGTACATATTGGTTAATTTATACCAATTATTATTGCGTATAAATTTATGTTGCTTGGCCAAAAAAACATTTCCACTGCTCTGTGCCATTTTATGTGTGACTGCTTCATCCCCTTTCATCCCAGGAAGATTCTCCACATGTCCAAAACTAAACAAACACAGAGGTAAAAGAGCAGAGGGGCAGGTGGCGTCCAATCCATTATATGAATAGAGTAACCAGTGTGTAAGTATATGGGGGAGGGGGGCACAATTCACTCATCTCCAAGCATTAGGGAGAAATGTGTCCCCCTCCCCACAAACTTACACCCAAGGACATATTTCACACAAACTGACGTTAAGATGGAGTAGACTGTGATGACAGGTGGAAGCAGTGATTTTTTTATCAAAACTAACAAACTATTATTATTGTGTAGTAATACATATGACAAACTGAAATACTCAGTTTTACTACATATTTCATTGAGTACCAGACAAACTTTTTTCTTCTTCTTTTCACTTGAGTTATGCAGTTAAATAATTACATTAGAATTACTTATGTGCCAATGTTCTAAATGTGTTTTAAATCAGTTTGTTCTCACTGTGACCCCGATGACTCCCTGTTCTGAAATGATAACGGTACCACTAACGACTTGCAATTTTTTGATTTACTGTATAGATTTTCTGGTCTGGTGTAAACCAAAGTATACAGTTTATTAAACAGGGTAAATGAATAAGTTGGTAATGTTTTGGCACTATCATCATCACAACATTTGGAAAGCGTTTTAACAGAGTCCTTTGATATTAGCCCGTTATAATCTTAATGAATAACGATGAAATGTGAAGCGTCCCCCATGAAGACACAGGTGTCAAACTAAGCCATTACCCCGGCCCGACTGCTTCATTTATCACTGTGTTTTGTTGTACAGCTCCGATTATCTGATGATTTGAAATAGGAAAGAACAAAATGGTCCTCATTGCTTTCCCGGTACCTCCCATCGGTGGAATAATAACTGCTTCCTGGAGCTGTCGCATCCATCAAGCACCGTGCGGACTGCTGCGCTTCCACAGAGAGTCTGTCTTCATCAACATCAAGCTTGTTTGAGCAGAAAAATGGCACTGTTTAAATGATGTTTACACTTCTGCCCCGATGTGTCTACTTAGAGCCACCATACGTGAACCAGGTTACCTTGCACCGGACAGCCGAAAACAGATTAACCACCCGTCATTTCCACAGGAGCACCATAGCATCATCACCTGTTCAGGAGGAAGTAATTTCCTGCAGTAAAATTGCTCTAACCATCAGATTCTTTCAATAATATTTATGTCAACAAGTCTTTTAGCCTGTAGATATTATTGTGCAATGCTTTATGTCCAATCTAAAGTTTTGACTACTACCCTTACTTACCTCATGTTACAAATAAGTAAATGCATTTAAAAAGACAACGTGAAGTGAAGTTTATTTGAAAGCCAACTGGTTACCAGACAATCTGACCTCCTGTTTGACATAATCTTCTTGCATGTGCTGATGATTCTGACAGCCTCTGTGCAGACGCTGAGAGGAAGAAGACTGTGTGTTAGCTGACTATAACTCCAATACTCTAATACACGTTATTAAGTGCAATGTAAGCACTTCTTCTAATTAATTATCTTTCACTATAGCACCAGTTGGTGCTAAATATCTGAAATTAATCTGTATTGTGCTGTCAAGAAGCAGTTAAGATGTTAACTGGTGAACCATTTTGCTTTCTAACTTGTCCTGCTAAGATCTGTTCTGGGGTTAAAGGTCACTGGCAAGACCCTGACACAGGGCTTGCAAAAGGATCCATGTTTAGGCATGGTGCTCTTCAATATACTGGCAAAGACCACTGTAAAAAAACAAGGTCTGTTCTTGAAACACTTTCCCAAAATGGGATTTATGAACAAAGGAAGCTTGATACTGATCACTTTTTGAAGATGGCGGCTGGGAAGCTAACTCTGGTAACAGCTCTCCTGCTTAGTTTTTGTTTGACTTTTGTTTAGCTGTCGTTACACGTACATACAGGGGTCACAGGTTTCATGTTAACATTGGGGAGGATGGGGTGGGAGGGGGTTGCGTCATGATGTCAGAACAAAAAGGTGATGTCACAGCACGTCGCATTAGGGAGTGACTCTGTGGCTGCACTGTATACAGTTTTTTTTATTTGTAAACTATCGATGTTACAACAACAACAAGCAGTGATGCTCGTCTCTTTTACTGTTGTCTGTCTTCACTACCATGGCAGTTTAAATAAACTTTCTGCCACCACTGTTTACTCCCAACTCAAAATGGGTGGGGACATTACCCCCCCCCCCCCACCAAAATCTACAAGCATGCGTTTAAAATACAGTCACCTAGAATTATTACACATCAGAGACCATGCTAATAGCTTTAACGCTCATCTACATGCAAATTATAATCGCCATACCTGGAAGGAGAACACCAATTCTAGGTAAACAAAAAGCAGAAAAAACTGGTGTCCAGGTTAGATTTAGGAGACACATTTACTGTTCATGCCTACCTGCACTCCTGCTGTCAAACACATACAAACTCAAAATGTGAAAATCCGGTCTTAACTGATTCATGTAAATTAATGAGCACTTGAATTTGTAGAATATAAGTTTGTTGAAGTCTGTCAAGACTCTTGTGTCTGACTTTACCGTGTTAAAAGCATAAAAGCATTATAACTTATTCTTTTTCTGCATGGTACAGAAACATCCTAACCAGTGGCATGCCAAAAATATTTCTAATGGGGAGGGCCCACCTGGAGGACAGAAACAGAGCCAATAATGGGGGGGAGGGGTGCTTACCACCAAAACAAATTTTCAAAAAAGGCAGTTGAATTTGGAAAGGGTCTGTAGTGTGATCATATGCATATTTAATATAAGATAAGATGAGCCTTTATTCATCCCACAGTGGGGAAATTTAAGCATTACAGCAGCCAGAAGAGTACACACAAGAACAAAACACAAGAGGAAAAATGGACATCCCCCCATTTCTGTCCTCCAAGTGGGCCCTCCCCATTAGTGTTAAGAGATTAACAGACTCTCCATCCAAACTGACAGGACACAATTTGTCCCAATACAGAACTATTAGTCAGAAAGCTGGACAGTCTGCTACGTAGTCCCACAGGGTTCAGTATCAGGACCACTCCTTTTTATCATCTACCTCCTCCCTCCTCCGTCAATATGGACATTCATTTTCATTGTTATGCTGATGACATACAGCTCTACTTTTCTACCAAGCCCACCTCTGTTCTCCCTCCCAGCAGACTTACTGCTTGTCCGCATGACATTATTATGCGAATGACAAATAACTTTCTCAAATTTAACAGCAGCAGAACTGAGGTGTTCCTTGTGGGCTGTACATCAACTCTAGCTAAAACTAACACTTTCACCCTCCCCCATCGTTGGTTGCAACACACCTATTTTGACACACTATGAGCTCAGTGTTATTCAGGGTGACACTATCTGCTGTACAGCTCACATAAACAACGGGTGCTTTTCCATCGCACCAGGCACCAAACTTTTGGTACTAAAAATCTATACTTACCTTTTTCCACTGCCTGCTAGTGCAGTACTATTATCAGCACTAAATACCAGACCAACTGTTCCAAAACTACTGGAGTCCATTACAAATTTTCTCTTAAAATGTTTTATTAATCTGGCTTACTTGCTTTCAGTTGTACTTGTTTTCAAATTACCTTTTTCCTTGCATTATTGTGTGTCTTGCTATCTTTTTATCCTCTGTAAGGTGACTTTTAGTGTCCAAAAAGGCGCCATCATATAAAATGTAATATTATTATTGTTTTCACCTGATCATCTGCATCCAACACACCCCCAGAGTAAACTAATAACATTAACCACCCCCCCTCCATCCACCATCACTGCCACAATTTCGTTCATCTTTTTCAGTAAAGCACATGATTCAGTGTATAGCCTCTGTTTCACTGTTGTTGTACTTGCAGTTTATGTTGTGTATTTTGTATTCTGTCTCTTTTTCTGCAGTATTTACGGACTGTTTTTTTATCACTTGCCTGTAACAAGACTCATTGTACTCCCCCCGGCGTCAGTCAGCCAGGCTTCCATTCTGTTATGCATGAAGAGGGATGGTTTGTCTGGCTATTTGTTGGCCAGGCCATTTAAAGTGAGGCACCTTTCTAATGTGTCCGTATGGGGCAGATAAAGTGTGTCTCACTTAGTGTCATTCACATGTTGGAGCTTTCATAAACAAAAACAAGACAGGTGATTTTGGTTTAAGTTTTTGTACTAAATCCACAGTGGCCCTTAATCATCCTGTTTTTTCACAGTGGGTACTCAGGTGGGGGCAGTGGGGTTGGGCAGTGGGGTTTGAGTGGGTTGGATATGCTGAGAGACTGGGGAATGTCAGCACAACCGGCCTCTTAATGGCATCCTGGCAAACATCTGCTCATCCTCTGTCAAATATTTATTCATGGTGGAGAGTAGGCAGAGCTCAGCTTTATCACCCCCACACAGGGCTTATACAAACACTTCTCACATGGACGGTACCAGCTGGCCCGGGCTGTTTGGTGGCAGCATTACTTATGTTGCCTTGTCGTTCTCTGAGAGGCAGTAAAGCTTCCTGACACACATACACACACACACACACACACTCACACACACACACACACACACACACACACACACACACACACACAAATGAACTAAGGCTTTCTGACATCCAGGTCATGCTTCTTCACTCATGTTTTGGCTGTGATCTCTGCCGTAAACCTTGGCACAAGCGCACATATCCACCATTCCTCTGACTAAAACAAACCCAAGAGTATTCTGCTGTTTTTCTGAAGACATTAACTAGCTTAATATAAATTTATTGAGGAATAAAAAGTATAAGAGTACATTGGCTGGGCACATTATGTATTTTAGGGAAATCTGAAATACAGTTGGATAACTGCATTTTGTCTTTAAATAGCACATAGACTCATTTCTGCTATTTAATCATGTACCTCTGGGACATGAGAGCCAAGACCCCACACTATACACTAGAAAATGTGAGGTGTGTGTGCTTCCAATATGTATGATTTAAAAATGTTTCTTTCATACCAGAAGCAGTTAAAAATAATAAGTTGTTTAAATGTTTTTCACTTTCATTGTTTATTGAATTTTCTTGCAAATTATCAACTTCCAAAGTTCCACTTCTGAAACTTTATTTAAAATAGCAATGTACCCAATGCATTGTGGTAAGGGTACCTGTAAGGTCATAGATGGTTTTCATCCGTCCTTCACCCAACTGCTTATTATTTACAGAGTTACGGGTGGCTTGGAGTCCATCTCAAAAGCTTAGATCATAAGGCAAGAGACTCCCTTGACAGGGCGCCAACCCATCACAGCACACACACACACACACACACACACACACACACGCACACAGCCTTTAAAACAGATTCTTCATTACTAAAACGCATCTTTTTTTTGCTAACCCCCCCCCCAAGCTCTGTGCCAAGAATGACCTCATTAAAAATTTGGGACGTGAAAAGACATGTTAAACAACAAATTGTCATGCTATACAAAACGTCAATGCAACCAGCAACCAGAAAATGACTAAAGCTGTTCATCTGCATGCCCAAAATCTCTTTGTGAGCATGCCACAGTCACCTGTGGTTTCCATAGGTGGAAAACTTTGCATAAACAGTAATACATCGAGTAGCAGGAACAGACACAAAGCCTTGTAGAGTTTATACTCCTTTGGATGACCCAAATCCACCTGACACTGTTGTCATAGGTTCCAAACATGACAGAACTTGTGAAGATGAAGTTGCATCTAGTACGTGATGCGGACTGAAGAGACAGTGATTCAGCTTTACACTTATCTTTATTCAACATTATGGAGATCCTTTCTTGACACAGAGGACAGAACGCTGGAGATGGACCGTTCAGCAAAGCGTTTCGCTTCAACTCCTGCAACAAAACACAAAGACATTCGCAGGTATGACCTTCGAGGCTCTTTGGGGACAAAGCTTCGGCTAACAACTTGAAACGTGACACAACGGTGTGGAGAACATGGCGTGAGACGTCAGGTCATCCAGTCCAGGTGATTTTGAGCTGTGAAAGAAACCGAACTGTGAGCTGTCTCTGAGAGCACAGGAGACAAAGAACAGTGTCACTCAGAGGCTTTGGCATCTAACTGAGTTTTGTTAAAATTTGCATTTTAATTTAAAAGTATGCAGAAGTAGCGTATCTTTTATGATAACCGTACCCACAACGATATAACGAGTATCACTGAAAACATGTCCTTATCTTCACATGGCCAGCATTATGTTGTACATTTTCTGATAAGATCCTTGTAAAACATGTAAAAATCAGTCAAATGCTATTTATAGATGTATAATTATTATAATTTTATAATATTATAAGTATTAAGGCTGTTTTAAGAAACCACATAAGGTCATAGATACAGAACAAAATTAATAAAATTGCACTGATAATTATTATTATAATCTTTCACCATGCATTTGTTGGATACGTCCATCGAAGGCAGACCATATCACATGTGCCATGGGGCCCTTGCACAGCAGGCACCAGGCCTACCGTGATGTACACTGGACAGCAGGCACCAGGCCTACCATGGTGTACACTGGACAGCAGGCACCAGGCCTACTGTGATGTACACTGGATAAGCTATTTTGGAGAAAAAGGAGAAATGTAGTGTGAAATTAAAAAAGCAGCAGCCTGACGTTATTAACAAAGGCTCTGGCGGTTTCAATCAGCTCTTGTGACATGTTGTGTATTCAGGTGAAGAGGCAGCGTGGCAGTCCATGTTGGGTCCTGCTCTGCTCGTCTGCTAACACCTCCACACGCTGCTGTACAAGCCATGCAGGCACACGTGCCTTTCATGGGGAGAGAGCACCACAAGCCAGCCTGCACCACTTCCGTCCGGTGCATGGCCAGTGTTAGAAATTGGATTGAAGAGGATCAGATTAGATTGTGCCCGCTGGATTTTAAAATGTTAAAGCACCATTTATCTTTAGGCGTAATCTCCCTTCACAGTGAAAGCCTCGAGAGAGCGTTCAGTCTCCAGCTGAGCACAGTCACACGTTCTCCTCCTCCTCCTCTTAATGTTTTTATTTTGGTTATTGAATTGCCTTTCTGGATGTGGATGCCCTGGTTTCCTGGGCTCCTCAGACCCTTCACTCACTCAGCTGTTTAATTCGAGCTCCTTAGCCAGCTCTCTGTCTCCTCTCAGTTAAATAAATCACCATGCTTTTAGGAAATTGCTTTCTGTGGAGAGGCGATCCATGTGCTTTTTCCGTTTCCCTTTGTGGTTGGCGGTGCATCTTGTTCTGGTGAAATGAGTCGTTTTCTCTGTGCACAGAACGAGTGTGCAAGCCAATACCTACTGTAACACGAAATGCCTCGTGCTTCATAAACCAAGAATGCTAATCAGTCTTGGCTTGAGAAATGTTGACTCCTCTGGAATACATTTTGGAAATACAGTACATTTTGTCACCATAGAAAAGTTTTAATAGCATTAAAATAGCCATTGGTATTCAATAATGCAATTGTGTTAAACTTGCTTAAAATTTGTAAATACGTGTGTTTCTAAATACATGACAGGTAAAGTGGAAATTATTCAAGTTAAAGTTAATATCATGCTGCAAGGCCTCTGATTTGGTGAAGGAAAATGGTTTTCACCATGTTTCTAATTCGTGCCAAAGACGATCTTCATTAACTCAGTGTGGCCATTTGTACCCAGACAAGCCCTTATTCTTCACTAAACTAGATGGGCAGAGCGCCATGTTAAGAAACATTAGCCTGAGACCATTTGGGGGCCAATGAAGATGTCTGCTGGATGAGAATGTGGCAGACGGGCGAGACATGAGCAGAAGTGCGTTTGTCATGCAAGCACACTGAGAAGGTCTGCACACTGAGAAGGTCTGCACACTGAGAAGGTCTGAGGGATTCCATATAATCTCTGTTCCTCTCTTTTAATATTGCTAATGCTCTAATGGGTCCCATATTTACTGGAATTAGCTGGTATGATTTAAATAATCATTATGGTGTATGATTATAATGTAAGGGGAAGTACTGTATGCATACAGTGGACATTATCAGGCCTTGTCCTATCTTGTTTATTATGCTTGATGTAAAACCAGATGGACTGTGGTTGGAGTCTGCTGATGGCCTCTGATCTTCATCACAGATGTGAGGAGGGGGCTGGAGTCCATTTTCAGTGTGAGAACAAATCCTCAGCGAGCAGGAAAGCTATAGCACTCAGTAACGGATCTGTTTTCACCCCACCTGACCATATGGTGGCTGGCAGGGTCACAGCGCAGGGGTCAGCAGCTGGGTAAGAGATCCGTCTGAGAAGAGCCTCTTCACCAACAGCCGTCTGGCCCAGACAGTGCAAACACAAAATCTATTAGGCTTGCAGGACGGGACACAGATTGGCCCTCGGGGCGGAGACACTAATACCAGCATTGCTGTTCTCCTGGGTTGTATGCAAGCATATTGATACCTTGTATTCATTGGAACATGAATGTTTCATGATCATCTCTAATCCTTTGGAGCATCAGTGTACATTCACAGCTTGCTGCACACCTGATCAGGCTGAATTGCTGCTGCAAAAATAGCTAATATACCCATCAAATAATTATTTAAATAGCTAATATACCCATCAAAAAATTATTTAAATAGCTAATATACCTATCAAATAATACTCATCAAAAATTACTTTCAAGTACTGCCACCTAAGATAAAACTGCCACATATACCAGCCTATATATTGTACTGGTAGGAATCTTCACAGTGACACATTGTGAAAGACTTCTTGACGGCTAATATTATCAAAGTAGGAAGGTCATATCTTGAAATCAATGCAATGTTTTTGCTAACGTAACGTACGGGACTGCAGTTTACTTTTAACTGAACTGTACTGATGGCGATGACCTTTCAATAGACAGGTTAGTCTGACCTGCCTCGAGTCCGGATGCACATTTCAAATAGGAGCAAGAGAGAGAGAAACATGCAGGAAATAAGAACGGTATAACTGCCAGCTTGTACGCTTAACACCCCTTTATTGTATCTGTCCCTTGTTATTTCTGCATCTAGTGAGCGAGTCTCAATTCCACTGCCAATGTCAGACCAGCATATTCATTTATCGGATAAAAGCGTTCGTCTATAAAAACTACGAGAAAAATGTGTGTTAAAAAATCCACAATAACAGAACAAAGATTGCAGTCAATGTGTTGAAATGCTTTATCGAACATTTTAACTTAAATACGCGCCTATGAAGAATTATGGCATATAGTCGCAAAAAGGATTTATGACACTGCTTTGACAACAGTGCACGCGGTGTTTTGAGCTATGCGAATTAATAATTTGCTCTTCGCATTCTGTAGCGTTGCAGGTCACGCTGTAATTGGAAATTACTTCAGCTCGCGCACGTGGCATTGTATTTGCGTGTTGCTTTTCGGGCTCTAAATGAATGCTGAATCGTTAAAGCGATCCCGCTCGCCATCTAAAGTGAGGAGTAATTCCAGGCGCATTGTGCGTGCAGGTGGAGGTCGCTCACCAGGGCGCGTGCCTATTCACACCTCCGCCCTTCCTAGGGCGCGTGCCTATTCACACCTCCGCCTTTGAGGTCGGCGCCAGCGCTCCCATTGAAACATTCGCATTCCATACTTTGACTGCCGTGCAGAAAGGGCTGATGGTGGATTTGCTTTTCATGGTTATGATTTGCTTAAATTCTCATCACGTCTAATGCACACACATCTACCTGTGTCAGTAAATGAGATCCATTTTAATTCTGCTCACTGTCATACAGTACATTCGTATAGCGTCTTGGAAAAGGGTACGTTGATAACTTTATTAAGCATTAATTTAAAATAGTTCTTTAACTGGGATAGAAATTTTCGTCGATAGAAATTGAATCGCAAGAGATTGTGTAAATGAGTTTATAACTCTGTATAAATGTTATGCAGGTGTACGACTCAAGTTTGAATTTTCATTACCATGGATGGATTGCATAAAATAATCAAAGCTAACCATGATAAATATTTATCATCGTGACACAAACCAGCTGTACAAACATTTGGAGGAAAGAAGCATTGGAAAACTAGGAAAATTGACATAGAAAAATTTATCTGGTTCCTTTATGAGACTTTATTTTTCTTTTCAGTTTAATTATTATTGAGTGTTGATTGAATTTTAGTTTATAACGCATAAATGGTATTGACAGCCAATACAACCATACTGGTGCATTACCTCTGCCAGGTGCGTTGGAGGTTACTCCACTACGGTGGTTTGTCAGGACAAAAGCCCAGCTACTTCACAGACTAGGAGACTTGGGTGTTTAGCTCATGGTGGTTAATCCTGTTGTCTGTGTGGGTTGAGCCCCAACAGAGCTGCCCTCTGATACACACGGGCTGTGTCCAAAATCAAAGATATCACACACACAATTGAAAAGAAATCATCTACTTAGTGTGGAACATTTTGGACATACTACAAAAGATCTGGCTGACACATTGAGCTCTCACCACTGAGCTGTAGAAAAGTGTCCAGTGGTCACACACATTAGAGTTTGACCATTTAAAGCATGATATTCATGTAGATTTTGCAAACTCATTCATGTGTGCTATGGTTTTAGACACACTGTACGGTTTGTCAACAGAATTCAACTCTGATTGTTTAGGCAGTTGTGCGGTTATTTAAGCTTTCTTCTCCCCATGTTCAATGGGAAGCATTGCAGTCCTTCATGACCCTTACTTACTTTTTTACAATTTGTTTTTCTATTTTAGCTGCTGCTCCTTGTCACCAAGTCTTCCGGCTGTAATAGTTACTTGGTAGCTCTGGTTCCCCTAAAGATCTCTGTGACAAAAGTAAGTGTCTAAGGTATAGATAGATAGAAATAAACTACAATGTATTTCCAGGACAAAAATCATATTATTACAACAACAAATTCATGTAGAATAAAGAATAAAAGAAGCAAGCAATCAAGTTGCAAACACAGGACTGCTCCAAAGTGGACTTCTAATACTTGTAGAGGGTAAGCTGTTATTCCATGCTTCAGACTCAGTCAGTTGTTTAGAGTGCAATTTTTTTTAAAGAACTGAGAGACTGAGCTGCCAAACTCAAATCCCATTTTTTAGGGGGGGAAATGTAGTCTCCCAAAAATAATAATAATAAAAAAAAAAATCAACTTACAAAAACACAAACTCTATTAGCAATTAACAGAACTCCCTACCACAGCAGACAGGGGGAACCTCTTCACCAATACAAACAGGAAACACTTATATAATGGCTAATCAGACCATTACAAAAATAAAGGGGTGACAAACAATTACACCAATTACTTACAAACAATTACATCAATTACTTACAAACTAAAGAAATCAAAACAATCAAAATCAATGAGAAAAGTCAAACATTAATCAAAATCTAAAACACCCAAAATTAAATATAAACCCAAAATATAAAGGAAAATATCCCAGTTAAATAACACTAATCCCCCCCATAGCAGACATTTAACATAGGCTAAGTGATTAATTGAACTTTTTCTGAAATGAAAGGATTCTGAAACAAGGCCTTAGCACTGACAGCTCAGTTTAAAACAGAACACAACACTGAAGGTACCAAAGGTCCTGTATGTGCTCCAAACAAAACCACTGTGCTCTCAATACACAGCAAATATACACACACACTAAGTACAATAAACCAACATAACAAACCATACAACTCCAATTAACCAAAAATTTAAACACAGTGCATAAGGATCATGATCCTTTAGAATTGTGTGGCCATGCATGTGGCCGTCACAGAGGAAGCATTTCTACTCATAATGTCACTGTCCTGTCAGTGCCCTGGGCAGAAAAGTGTCCATTCTGGGGTGGTAGGTGAGGAAAACGAAGCGTGTAAAGCACACGTGTAAGAGCTCTTTTAGGCACTGTGTTTTGTTATTATCTTTTTGTCAACATCAGAATAATGTCAACAAAAGAGCACGATGGGAAGGGAACGTTTAGGAAGGATGATTTTGCTGCCACCTTTTGGAAAAACCAACCATGGTACAAAAGGTTTGTAACAGTGAAGTTTTACTATAGGAATGATAATCTGTGCAACATCTTCCCATTTCAAAACACACCAAGGATCGTCAGACCAAAGACCTGTCAGCCAAAGGAACAGGAACAGTGGAAGTGTGTGTGTGTGATTCTGCAGAAGGGTAGAATGAGATAAGGTTCCAGTTTTGCTCTGACATTGTGAATTAGTGATATTTTGTTTAATGTAATGACCGCTAGTTACACTTTGTGCACAATGGATCACATTTATTTCATGACAAATAACACTAATGGATGCAAATCAAGGAAACTTTTTTTCTTAATTTAAGATTAAAGTTTGAAACGATTTGTGTAGTGTTGCATCATCATATACTAGCTGAGCTGGGCATACATAGAATTATACTATACATATATGTAGAACTCCAGGATCGTTTGTTTGCCATCTGCCAAAAAAAAAAAAAAAAAAAATGAAAGGATAAAAACATTTCTGTGAGGAATACACACTCAGTTAATATTGTCATAACATTTTTCTCACATAGTGGACCACATGTCATACATCAAAGGAATGCCAGTGCTCAAACAGATTTAGCAGGCGAAGTTGTGTTTGGAGAGAGAGCTGTCATGAAATAAGGCCCTATAGTTGGAGGCGGAGCTATTCTGACAGGCAGGGTTGTGGTCAGAGGTGGAGCTGTCAAAGGAGGAGGTGGAACTGACAATCAAACACTGTGGAGTAGGGTTCTGCCTGCCAGCAGACAGACGATTGATTTTGGCTCCTGCTGTCCAGGGAAAGGGCCCCCAAATTAATCACATGGGAGAGATCAGCTTGCACTCCAATCAATGACACAGGTGCCAAGGCCTGGACTCCTGTCACCAAATGGTCTGACTATGTGTGTGTGTGTGTGTGTGTGTGTGTGTGTGTGTGTGTGTGTGTGTGTTGGCTCACCAGTAGCTGTCTAGTAGCTCTCTCCACTGGGACATTAAACTATTTTACACTCCTGTTAGCAGTACTTTGTGAAAACTGAGCTATGAACTGAGCTATGAAGAATTGAAATGGTGCAAGTAAAAAGCAGCTTGCATCGCTGATGTTAGTGCTTTGATGTCTTTTTTAGGATAAATCAGCAAAGGTTATGCTTTGGATCTTCTGTAGATGAGAGAGAGGTGAAACACACAGCACAGCAGAACTGCAGGTCAGTGCTGAGACATGCTGAGGCATGCGAGGTATAACTTCCATGGTAGGGTGCTCCTCGTGGCCGGCTACATTAATGACAAGTAAATGAGAGCAGTCTGTTCTTTACTGCATAGCACTTTGTAGAAAATGGGTGTAAAGAAAAAAACATGAATGGTGGAGGTTCCAGCTGTAAACCACTACAAGAAAATGCTTGAAAATGTATGGATATAGAGTTTATTAATGATTAAATCACCAGTGTGATTTCCTTTGCCGATGTGTTTTATAATTAAAGGATTACAGAGAAGAATGTTGGCTAATTTAGTCTGCTTCCTTTGCATATGTCCACTAAATGCTCCCATTTTATAGGACAAGACACAAAACACATTAATTAAACCTGCCCTTGCTTACAAGCTTTTTTTGTATCCTATTTTTTATTCAATAAAATCATGTAGGACTGGAAGACATGGAAATACTGCCATCTTCTGGCACAAATTCAATTTCATCTTACATTATTTTTATTATTATTTTTCAGTTGTTTACACCCAACCGTGAATCATATGGTTTAAAGTCCCGGAAAAGTGCGTCTGGCCCTACAACATCTTCATTTAGTCACTATACATGTATGAGTGTGTTTGTGCCATGCAAGGACATCATAAAAGAATGGATGATTCTGAAGACCCACTGCTGACAGGGATCTGCAAAAATGAAAATTTAACATAATGTGATAATATTTTAATGGCGCCCAAAATTTGTGGTCTGTGAAACGGTTGTACATGCAGCTGCTAAATATTGAATGATTAATTAGATAATGACTATATACTCTATATAACTACTATATACTCTATTATATATGATGTATATGCATACTGAGACTGGAATTATTTTTGTTTCATTGCCAGATACTTGTCAACAGCAACAGTGTTTTGCACAAGTGGATCGATGTCTACCAAGGGGCCAATGAAATCTTCAAGTGGATACTGGGTCACAGAATCTTTATTAAAATTTTTGACTCTTTCAACATGGACACAAACCAGAAATTATGACTCCTACAAATCAGATGCAAAAGTAAAATGAAAAAGCAGTTAGCAAACTGCAGCAAAATGTAAATAAATGTAGAGGAGGACTAACCTCATGTAGAAAGACAGTAAGTGACTTTTTGAAGATCACTTCTCTTGGGAAGTTTGTACTAGAAAATGAAACAGACCACAGACAACAACATAAAGTATCTAATCCTACTCAGCATAAAGTACAATTAAACACACAGTAGCTCCAGAACTGCCTTTTCCCATGGAGATGGACGGCATTTGGAAGTGGAAAAATATCTAGCAAGAAGATGAAACAAAATTATGCTATATAAACAACATGTAACATAGAAGAATAAAGGAACAAAACATTTACTCAACAGTGAATACTCAACACTCAAGACATTACAGAATGTTCAGTAGCAATTTGCAAGCAGGAAGTGCATCAGGATGTGAGTAACTTTAACAAGTAGTTGAACGTCCGGTTATGTCATCGTTCAAACACTACAGTCCTTTCAAACACACTGGTGTGATACCGCTTGCATCTTCCACCAATCTAATGCAGCTTGTACGCTGTAAGCTACACAACGATACACTGTTTTTACAATGTTTGATATAGTTGTGCTACACTGCATGTTCTGGGAGGTGAAACATGAGTGAGGTTCTTTCTGACAGGTTAGGATACCTGACTGCTGCATAAATACAGATTATCTGTCAATATGACAGTCCCCTCCCTCGTCCTGGGACCTTATCTTGTCACGACAGGCATGCTACACAAACAAAACCCTTTTGTCTACCCTAATAAAATTAGTGATTATAAAAAGTAAATATTTGTATTATTGCTGAAAGGAATTTGCCAAAGTCTGACCCTTGGTCTTTTTAAGATAATTTATGTTGGTATATTTTGAATTTTATGTGCATATTTACAAAAAGATTTAATAATTGTTTTTAATAAATAGACACCTGTATTACTACACCTTTCTGCTGTGTTGTAATTAGCCTGTATACAGAATATGCCACTGGAGGATGGGAAGATCTCTGAGGGTTGTTGTGTTGGTGAAATGTTTTATTTTAAAACGAAAAGGTAAGGAGTGAAGGAGAAGAGAGTTGATCTAGCTGGCCTCAGTGTCTCCCTCCACTTCTGCTTTGGTCATTTCTTTGAGAGCATCCAGAAGGTGTTTGGGTGTAAAGATGTGAGTAGACCCTGTCAGAGAGAGAGAGAGACAGAGAGACCCTGTGAGAGAGACAGACAGAGACAGCATGTGACAGACAGAGAGACAGACAGCATGTGACAGACAGAGAGACCCTATGAGAGAGACATACAGAGGCAGCATGTGGCAGACAGAGGGACCCTGTGAGAGAGACAGACAGAGACAGCATGTGACAGACAGAGGGACCCTGTGAGAGAGACAGACAGAGACAGCATGTGGCAGACAGAGAGACCCTGTGAGAAAGACAGAC